>JAPPVO010006609.1:0-66196 GCA_030407325.1 Camellia japonica | reverse complement strand
TTTTGTGCAGTTTACACACATGCTGTTTTGCGCATCGCATCATTTTGGGCAGTTTATCACTCGCGCTGTTTTGCGCAGCACTGTTTTGTGCAGTTTACACTCGCGTTTTTTGCGCATCGCACTGTTTTGCTGTTTATCACTCGCGCTGTTTTGTGCAGCGCACTGTTTTGTGCAGTTTACACTCGTGCTCTTTGGCGCAGCGCCCTAATTTGTGCAGTTTACACTCGAGCTTTTTGCGCATCGCACTATTTTTTGCAGTTTACACTCGTGCTGTTCTGCGCATCGCACTGTTTTGTACAGTTTATCACTCGCGCTTTTTGCGCGGCGCACTATTTTGTGCAGTTTCCACTCGCGCTGTTTTGCGCATTGCGCTGTTTTGTGCTGTTTATCACTCGCGCTGTTTTGCACTGTTTATCACTCGCACTGTTTTGTGCAGTTTACACTCGCATTGTTTTACGCAGCGCACTGTTTTGTGCAGTTTCCACTTGTGCTGTTTTGCGCATTGCACTGTTTTGTGCAGTTTATCACTCACGCAGTTTTGCGCAGCGCACTGTTTTGTGCTGTTTGTCACTCGCGCCGTTTTGCGCAGCGCACTGTTTTGTGCAGTTTACACTAACGCCCTTTTACGCATCGCACTATTTTGTGCAGTTTACACTCGCGCTGTTTCGCGCATCGCACTGTTTTGTGTAGTTTATCAGTCGCGCTCTTTTACGCATCGCACTGTTTTGTGCAGTTTACACTCGAGCTATGTTTGGCATCGCATTGTTTTGTGCAGTTTATCACTCTCGCTGTTTCGCGCAGCTCACTATTTTGTGCAGTTAATCACTCGCGCTGTTTTGCGCAGCGCACTGTTTTTTCCAGTTTACACTCGCGCTCTTTTGCGCATCGCACTGTTTTGTGCAGTTTACTCTAGCGCAGTTTTGCGCATCGCACGGTTTTGTGCAGTTTATCACTCGCGCTGTTTTGCGCAGCGCACTGTTTTGTGCAGTTTCCTCTCGCGCTCTTTTGCGCATCGCACTGTTTTGTGCAGTTTACACTCGCGCTGTTTTGCGCATCGCACTGTTTTTGTGTAGTTTATCACTCGCGCTGTTTTGCGCAGCGCACTGTTTTGTGAAGTTTACACTCGCGCTGTGTTGCGCATCGCACTGTTTTGTGCAGTTTACACTCGCGCTCTTTTGTGCATCGCACTGTTTTGTGCAGTTTACACTCGCGCTGTTTTGCGTATCGCAATGTTTTTGTGCAGTTTATCACTCGCCCTGTTTTGCGCAGCGCACTGTTTTGTGCAGTTTACACTGGCGCTGTTTTGCGCATCGCATTGCTTGGTGCAATTTATCACTCGCGCTGTTTTGCGCAGCACACTTTTTCGTGCAGTTTACACTCGCTCTATTTTGCGCATCGCACTGTTTTGTGCAGTTTATCACTCGCGCTGTTTTGCGCATTGCACCGCTTTGGGCAATTTATCACTCACGCTGTTTTGCGCAGCGCACTGTTTTGTGCAGTTTACACTTGTGTTTTTTGCGCATCGCACTGTTTTGTGCTGTTTACACCCGCGCTGTTTTGAGCAGCGCACTGTTTTGTGCCGTTTATCACTCGCGCTGTTTTGCGCAGCGCACTGTTTTGTGCAGTTTACACTCGCGTTGTTTTGCGCATCGCACTGTTTTGTGCTGTTTATCACTCGCGCTGTTTTGCACAGCGCACTGTTTTGTGCTGTTTCCAATCGCGCAGTTTTGCGCATCGCACTATTTTGTGCAGTTTATCACTCTCGCAGTTTTGCGCAGCGCACTTTTTGTGCAGTTTACACTCGCGGTGTTTTGCGCAGCGCACTGTTTTGTGCAGTTTCCACTCGCGCTGTTTTGCGCATCGCACTGTTTTGTGCAGTTTATCACTCGCGCTGTTTTGCGCAGCGCACTATTTTGTGCTGTTTATCACTCGCGCCGTTTTGCGCAGCGCACTGTTTTGTGCAGTTTACACTCGCGCCCTTTTACGCATCGCACTGTTTTGTGCAGTTTACACTCGCGCTGTTTCGCGCATCGCACTGTTTTGTGCAGTTTATCACTCGCGCTCTTTTGTGCATCGCACTGTTTTGTGCAGTTTACACTCGCGCTATTTTGCGCATCGCACTCTTTTGTACAGTTTACACTCGCGTTGTTTTGCGCAGCGCACTGTTTGGTGCCGTTTCCACTCGCGTTGTTTTGCGCACTGCACTGTTTTGTGCAATTTATCACTCGCGCAGTTTTGCGCAGCGCACTGTTTTGTGGTGTTTGTCACTCGCGCCGTTTGGCGTAGCGCACTATTTTGTGCAGTTTACACTCGCGCCCTTTTACGCATCGCACTGTTTTGTGCAGTTTACACTCGCGCTGTTTCGCGGATTGCACTGTTTTGTGGAGTTTATCACTCGCGCTCTTTTGCGTATCGCACTGTTTTGTGCAGTTTACACTCGCGCTATTTTGCGCATCGCACTGTTTTGTGCAGTTTACACTCGAGTGCACTGTTTTATGCAGTTTATCACTCGCGCTGTTTTGCGCAATTTATCACTCGCGCAGTTTTGCGCAGCGCACTGTTTTGTGGTGTTTGTCACCCGCGCCGTTTTGCGAGCGCACTGTTTTCTGCAGTTTACACTCACGCCCTTTTATGCATCGCACTGTTTTGTGCAGTTTACAGTCGCGCTGTTTCGCGGATTGCACTATTTTGTGGAGTTTATCACTCGCGCTCTTTGGCGTATCGCACTGTTTTGTGCAGTTTACACTCGCGCTATTTTGCGCATCGCACTATTTTGTGCAGTTTACACTCGAGCTATTTTTGGCATTGCACTGTTTTGTGCAGTTTATCACTCCCGCTGTTTCGCGCGCTCACTGTTTTGTGCAGTTAATCACTCGCGCTGTTTTGCGCAGCGTAATGTTTTTCCAGTCTACACTCGCACTCTTTTGCACATCGCACTGTTTTGTGCAGTTTACTCTAGCGCAGTTTTGCGCATCGACGGATTTGTGCAGTTTATCACTCGCGCTGTTTTACGCAGCGCACTGTTTTGTGCAGTTTCCACTCGCGCCCTTTTGCGCATCGCACTGTTTTGTGCAGTTTACACTCGCGCTGTTTTACGCATCGCACTGTTTTTGTGCAGTTTATCACTCTTGCTGTTTTGCGTAGCGCACTGTTTTGTGAAGTTTACACTCGCGCTGTTTTGCGTATCGCACTGTTTTGTGCAGTTTATCAGTCGCCCTGTTTTGCGCATCGCACTGTTTTGTGCAGTTTATCACTCGCGCTGTTTTGCGCAGCGCACTGTTTTGTGCAGTTTACACTCGCTCTGTTTTGCGCATCGCACTGTTTTGTGCAGTTTATCACTCGCGCTGTTTTGCGGAGCGCACTGTTTTGTGCAGTTTACACTCGCGCTGTTTTGCGCAGCGCACTGTTTTGTGGAGTTTACACTCGCGCTTTTTGCGCATTGCACTGTTTTGTGCGGTTTACACGCGCACTGTTTTGCGCATCGCACCGTTTTGGGCAATTTATCAGTCGCGCTGTTTTGCGCAGCGCACTATTTTGTGCAGTTTACACTCGCGTTTTTTGCGCATCGCACTGTTTTGTGCTGTATACACCCGCACTGTTTTGAGTAGCGCACTGTTTTGTGCAGTTTATCACTCGCGCTCTTTTGTGCATCGCACTGTTTTGTGCAGTTTACACTCGGGCTATTTTGCGCATCGCACTGTTTTGTACAGTTTACACTCGCGTTGTTTTGCGCAGCGCACTGTTTTGTGCCGTTTCCACTCGCGCTGTTTTGCGCACTGCATTGTTTTGTGCAATTTATCACTCGCGCAGTTTTGCGCAGCGCACTGTTTTGTGGTGTTTGTCACTCGCGCCGTTTTGCGTGGCGCACTATTTTGTGCAGTTTACACTCGCGCCCTTTTACGCATCGCACTGTTTTGTGCAGTTTACACTCGCGCTGTTTCGCGGATTGCACTGTTTTGTGGAGTTTATCACTCGCGCTCTTTTGCGTATCGCACTGTTTTGTGCAGTTTACACTCGCGCTATTTTGCGCATCGCACTGTTTTGTGCAGTTGACACTCGAGCTATTTTTGGCATCGCACTGTTTTGTGCAGTTTATCACTCCCGCTGTTTCGCGCGGCTCTCTGTTTTGTGCAGTTAATCACTCGCGCTGTTTTGCGCAGCGCAATGTTTTTTCCAGTCTACACTTGCGCTCTTTTACGCATCGCACTGTTTTGTGCAGTTTACTCTAGCGCAGTTTTGTGCATCGCATGGTTTTGTGCAGTTTATCACTCGCGCTGTTTTGCGCAGCGCACTGTTTTGTGCAGTTTCCACTCGCGCCCTTTTGCGCATCGCACTGTTTTGTGCAGTTTATACTCGCGCTGTTTTACGCATCGCACTGTTTTTGTGCAGTTTATCACTCTTGCTGTTTTGCGTAGCGCACTGTTTTGTGAAGTTTACACTCGCGCTGTTTTGCGTATCGCACTGTTTGTGTGCAGTTTGTCAGTCGCCCTGTTTTGCGCAGCGCACTGTTTTGTGCAGTTTACACTCGCGTTATTTTGCGCATCGCACTGTTTTGTGCAGTTTATCACTCGTGCTGTTTTGCGCAGCGCACTGTTTCGTGCAGTTTACACTCGCTCTGTTTTGCGCATCGCACTGTTTTGTGCAGTTTATCACTCGCGCTGTTTTGCAGAGCGCAATGTTTTGTGCAGTTTACACTCGCGCTGTTTTGCGCAGCGCACTGTTTTGTGGAGATTACACTCGCGCTTTTTGCGCATTGCACTGTTTTGTGCGGTTTACACGCGCACTGTTTTGCGCATCGCACCGTTTTGGGCAATTTATCAGTCGCGCTGTTTTGCGCAGCGCACTATTTTGTGCAGTTTACACTCGCGTTTTTTGCGCATCGCACTGTTTTGTGCTGTATACACCCGCACTGTTTTGAGCAGCGCACTGTTTTGTCCAGTTTCCACTCGCGCTGTTTTGCGCGTCGCACTGTTTTGTGCAGTTTATCACTCTCGCTATTTTTGCGCAGCGCACTGTTTTGTGCAGTTTACACTCGTGTTGTTTTGCGTATCGCACTGTTTTGTGCTTTTATCACTCGCGCTGTTTTGCGCAGCGCACTGTTTTGTGCAGTTTACACTCGTGCTCTTTTCGCAGCGCACTGATTTGTGCAGTTTGCACTCGCGCTTTTTGCGCATCGCACTGTTTTGTGCCGTTTACACTCGCGCTGTTCTGCGCATCGCACTGTTTTGTGCAGTTTATCACTCGCGCTTTTTGCGCAGCGCACTATTTTGGGCAGTTTCCACTCGCGCAGTTTTGCGCATCGCACTATTTTGTGCAGTTTGTCACTCGCGCAGTTTTGCGTAACGGACTGTTTTGTGCAGTTTATCACTCGCGCTGTTTTGCGTAGCGCACTGTTTTGTGCAGTTTATCACTCGCGCTGTTTTGCACAGCGCACTGTTTTGTGCAGTTTATCACTCGCGCAGTTTTGCGCAGCGCACTGTTTTGTGCAGTTTACACTCGCGCTGTTTTACGCATCGCACTATTTTGTGCAGTTTACACTCGCGCTGTTTTGCGCATCGCACTGTTTTGTGAAGTTTATCACTCGCGCTCTTTTGCGCATCGCACTGTTTTGTGCAGTTTACACTCGTGCTATTTTGCGCATCGCACTGTTTTGTGCAGTTTACACTCGCGCTGTTTTGGGCATCGCACTGTTTTGTGCAGTTTATCACTCGCGCTGTTTTGCGCAGCGCACTGTTTTGTGCAGTTTATCACTCGCGCTGTTTTGCGCAGCGCACTGTTTTGTGCAGTTTATCACTCGCACTGTTTTGCGCAGCGCACTGTTTTGTGAAGTTTACACTCGCGCTGTTTTGCGCATCGCACCGTTTTGTGCAGTTTACACTCGCGCTGTTTTGCGCATCGCACTGTTTTGTGCAGTTTACACTCGCGCTGTTTTGCACATCGCACTGTTTTGTGCAGTTTATCACTCGCGCTTTTTGCGCATCGCATTGTTTTGTGTAGTTTACACACGCGGTTTTTGCGCATCGCACTGTTTTGTGCAGTTTACACTCGCGATGTTTTGCGCAGCGCACTGTTTTGTGCAGTTTACACTCGCGTTTTTTGCGCATCGCACTGTTTTGTGCAGTTTATCACTCGCGCTGTTTTGCGCAGCGCACTGTTTTGTGCAGTTTACACTCGTGCTGTTTTGCGCAGCGCACTGTTTTGTGCAGTTTACACTCGCGCTTTTTGCGCATCGCACTGTTTTGTGCAGTTTACACTCGCGCTCTTTTGTGCATCGCACTGTTTTGTGCAGTTTACACTCGCGCTGTTTTGCGCATCGCACTGTTTTGTGCAGTTTATCACTCGCGCTCTTTTGCGCATCGCACTGTTTTGTGCAGTTTACACTCGCGCTATTTTGCGCATCGCACTGTTTTGTGCAGTTTACACTCGCGCTGTTTTGCGCAGCGCACTGTTTTGTGCAGTTTACACTCGCGCTGTTTTGCGCATTGCACTGTTTTGTGCAATTTATCACTCGCGCTGTTTTGCGCAGCGCACTGTTTTGTGGTGTTTGTCACCCGCGCCGTTTTGCGCAGCGCACTGTTTTCTGCAGTTTACACTCACGCCCTTTTATGCATCGCACTGTTTTGTGCAGTTTACACTCGCGCTGTTTCGCGGATTGCACTATTTTGTGGAGTTTATCACTCGCGCTCTTTGGCGTATCGCACTGTTTTGTGCAGTTTACACTCGCGCTATTTTGCGCATCGCACTATTTTGTGCAGTTTACACTCGAGCTATTTTTGGCATTGCACTGTTTTGTGCAGTTTATCACTCCCGCTGTTTCGCGCAGCTCACTGTTTTGTGCAGTTAATCACTCGCGCTGTTTTGCGCAGCGTAATGTTTTTTCCAGTCTACACTCGCACTCTTTTGCACATCGCACTGTTTTGTGCAGTTTACTCTAGCGCAGTTTTGCGCATCGCACGGATTTGTGCAGTTTATCACTCGCGCTGTTTTACGCAGCGCACTGTTTTGTGCAGTTTCCACTCGCGCCCTTTTGCGCATCGCACTGTTTTGTGCAGTTTACACTCTCGTTGTTTTACGCAGCGCACTGTTTTGTGCAATTTCCACTCGCGCCCTTTTGCGCATCGCACTGTTTTGTGCAGTTTACACACTCGGTGTTTTACGCATCGCACTGTTTTGTGCAGTTTACACTCTCGCAGTTTTGCGCAGCGCACTGTTTTGTGCTGTTTATCACTCGCGCCGTTTTGCGCAGCGCACTGTTTTGTGCAGTTTACACACGCGCCCTTTTACGTGTCGCACTGTTTTGTGCAGTTTACACTCGCGCTGTTTCGCGCATCGCACTGTTTTGTGCAGTTTATCACTCGCGCTCTTTTGTGCATCGCACTGTTTTGTGCAGTTTACACTCGCGCTATTTTGCGCATCGCATTGTTTTGTGAAGTTTACACTCGAGCTATTTTTGGCATCGCACTGTTTTGTGCAGTTTATCACTCCCGCTGTTTTGCGCAGCTCACTGTTTTGTGCAGTTTATCACTCGCACTGTTTCGCGCATCGCACTGTTTTTGTGCAGTTTATCACTCGCACTGTTTTGCGCAGCGCACTATTTTGTGAAGTTTACACTAGCGCTGTTTTGCGCATCGCACTATTTTGTGCAGTTTGCACTCGCGCTGTTTTGCGCATCGCACTATTTTGTGCAGTTTACACTCGCGCTGTTTTGCACATCGCACTGTCTTGTGCAGTTTATCACTCGCGCTTTTTGCGCATCGCATTGTTTTATGCAGTTTACACTCGCGGTTTTTGCACATCGCACTGTTTTGTCCAGTTTACACTCGCGCTGTTTTGCGCATCACACCGTTTTGTGCAGTTTATCACTCGCGATGTTTTGCGCAGCGCACTGTTTTGTGCAGGTTACACTCGCGTTTTTTGCGCATCGCACTGTTTTGTGCTGTTTATCACTCGCGCTGTTTTGCGCAGCGCACTGTTTTGTGCAGTTTACACTCGTGCACTTTGGCGCAGCGCACTGATTTGTGCAGTTTACACTCGAGCTTTTTGCGCATCGCACTGTTTTTTGCAGTTTACACTCGCGCTGTTCTGCGCATCGCACTGTTTTGTGCAGTTTATCACTCGCGGTTTTTGCGCGGCGCACTGTTTTGTGCAGTTTCCACTCGCGCTGTTTTGCGCATCGCGCTGTTTTGTGCTGTTTATCACTCGCGCTATTTGGCGCTGTTTATCACTCGCGCTGTTTTGTGCAGTTTACACTCGCGTTGTTCTGCGCAGCGCACTGTTTTGTGCAGTTTCCACTCGCGTTGTTTTGCGCGTCGCACTGTTTTGTGCAGTTTACACTAGCGCTGTTTCGCGCATCGCACTGTTTTGTGCAGTTTATCACTCGCGCTCTTTTGCGCATCGCACTGTTTTGTGCAGTTTACACTCGCGCTATTTTGCGCATCGCACTGTTTTGTGAAGTTTACACTCAAGCTATTTTTGGCATCGCACTGTTTTGTGCAGTTTATCACTCCCGCTGTTTTGCGCAGCTCACTGTTTTGTGCAGTTTATCACTCGCGCTGTTTCGCGCATCGCACTATTTTTGTGCAGTTTATCACTCGCACTGTTTTGCGCAGCGCACTGTTTTGTGAAGTTTACACTCGCGCTGTTTTGCGCATCGCACTGCTTTCTGCAGTTTGCACTCGCGCTGTTTTGCGTATCGCACTATTTTGTGCAGTTTACACTCGCGTTGTTTTGCACATCGCACTGTCTTGTGCAGTTTATCACTCGCGCTTTTTGCGCATCGTATTGTTTTATGCAGTTTACACTCGCGCTGTTTTGCGCATCACACCGTTTTGTGCAGTTTATCACTTGCGATGTTTTGCGCAGCGCACTATTTTGTGCAGGTTACACTCGCGTTTTTTGCGCATCGCACTGTTTTGTGCTGTTTATCACTCGCGCTATTTTGCGCAGCGCACTATTTTGTGCAGTTTACACTCGTGCTCTTTGGCGCAGCGCACTGATTTGTGCAGTTTACACTCGAGCTTTTTGCGCATCACACCGTTTTTTGCAGTTTACACTCGCGCTGTTCTGCGCATCGCACTGTTTTGTGCAGTTTATCACTCGCGCTTTTTGCGCGGCGCACTGTTTTGTGCAGTTTCCACTCGCGCTGTTTTGTGCTGTTTATCACTCGTGCTGTTTGGCGCTGTTTATCACTCGCGCTGTTTTGTGCAGTTTACACTCGCGTTGTTTTGCGCAGCGCACTGTTTTGTGCAGTTTCCACTCGCGCTGTTTTGCGCATTGCACTGTTTTGTGCAGTTTATCACTCACGCAGTTTTGCGCAGCGCACTGTTTTGTGCTGTTTGTCACTCGCGCCGTTTTGCGCAGACTGTTTTGTGCAGTTTACACTCGCGCCCTTTTACGCATCGCACTGTTTTGTGCAGTTTACACTCGCGCTGTTTCGCGCATCGCACTGTTTTGTGTAGTTTATCAGTCGCGCTCTTTTACGCATCGCACTGTTTTGTGCAATTTACACTCGAGGTATTTTTGGCATCGCATTGTTTTGTGCAGTTTATCACTACCGCTGTTTCGCGCAGCTCACTGTTTTGTGCAGTTAATCACTCGCGCTGTTTTGCGTAGCGCACTATTTTTTCCAGTTTACACTCGCGCTCTTTTGCGCATCGCACTATTTTGTGCAGTTTACTCCAGCGCAGTTTTGCGCATCGCACGATTTTGTGCAGTTTATCACTCGCGCTGTTTTGCGCAGCGTACTATTTTGTGCAGTTTCCACTCGTGCTCTTTTGCGCATCGCACTGTTTTGTGCAGTTTACACTCGCGCTGTTTTGCGCATCGCACTGTTTTTGTGCAGTTTATCACTCGCGCTGTTTTGCGCAGCGCACTGTTTTGTGCAGTTTACACTCGCGCTGTGTTGCGCATCGCACTCTTTTGTGCAGTTCACAGTCGCGCCATTTTACGCATCGCACTATATTGTGCAGTTTACACTCGCGCTGTTTTGCGCATCGCACTGTTTTGTGCAGCTTACACTTGCGTTGTTTTGGGCATTGCACTGTTTTGTGCAGTTTATCACTCGCGCTGTTTCACGCAGTGCACTGTTTTGTACAGTTTGTCACTCGCGCTTTTTTGCACAGCGCACTGTTTTGTGCAGTTTATCACTCGCGCTGTTTTGTGCTGCGCACTGTTTTGTCCAGTTTACACTGGTGCTCTTTTGCGCAGCGCACTGATTTGTGCAGTTTACACTCGCGCTTTGTGCGCATCGCACTGTTTTGTGCAGTTTACACTCGCGCTATTCTGCGCATCGCACTGTTTTGTGCAGTTTATCACGCGCGCTTTTTGCGCATCGCATTGTTTTGTTCAGTTTACACTGGTGCTGTTTGGCGCATCGCGCTGTTTTGTGCAGTTTATCACTCGCGCCATTTTGCGTAGCGCACTGTTTTGTGCAGTTTACACACGCGCCATTTTGCGCATCGCACTGTTTTGTGCAGTTTACACTCGCGCTGCTTTGCGCATCGCACTGTTTTTGTGCAATTTATCACTCGACTGTTTTGCGCAGCACACTGTTTTGTGCTGTTTATCACTTACGCTGTTTTGCGCAGCACACTGTTTTGTGCAGTTTCCACTCACACTGTTTTGCGCATCGCACTGTTTTGTGCTGTTTATCACTCGCGCAGTTTTGCGCAGCGCACTGTTTTGTGCAGTTTCCGCTCGCGCTATTTTGCGCCTCGCACTGTTTTGCGCAGTTTATCACTCGCGCTGTTTTGCGCAGCACACTGTTTTGTGCAGTTTACACTCCCTCTATTTTGCGCATCGCACTGTTTTGTGCTGTTTATCACTCGCGCTGTTTTGCGCAGCGCACTGTTTTGTGCAGTTTACACTCGCGCTATTTTGCGCAGCGCACTGTTTTGTGGAGTTTACACTCGCGCTGTTTTGCGCAGCGCATTGTTTTGTGGAGTTTACACTCGCGCTTTTTGCGCATCACACTGTTTTGTGCAGTTTACACTCGCGTTGTTTTGCGCATCGCACTGTTTTGTGCAGTTTATCACTCGCGCTGTTTTGCGCAGCGCACTGTTTTGTGCAGTTTACACTCGCGCTTTTTGCGCATCGCACGGTTTTGTGCAGTTTACACTCGCGCTGTTTTGCGCATCGCACCGTTTTGTGCAGTTTATCACTCGCGCTGTGTTGCGCAGCGCACTATTTTGTGCAGTTTATCACTCGCGCCATTTTGCGCAGCGCACTCTTTTGTGCAGTTTACACTCGCGCCATTTTACGCATCGCACTATTTTGTGCAGTTTGCACTCGCGCTGTTTTGCGCATCGCACTGTTTTGTGCAGTTTACACTCGCGTTGTTTTGGGCATCGCACTGTTTTGTGCAGTTTATCACTCGCGCTGTTTCACGTAGCGCACTGTTTTGTGCAGTTTGTCACTCACGCTTTTTTGCACAGCGCACTGTTTTGTGCAGTTTACACTCGCGCTGTTTTGCGCTGCACACTGTTTTGTGCAGTTTATCACTCGCGCTGTTTTGCGCAGCGCACTGTTTTGTGCAGTTTACACTCGTGCTCTTTTGCGCAGCGCACTGATTTGTGCAGTTTACACTCGCGCTTTGTGCGCATCGCACTGTTTTGTGCAGTTTACACTCGCGCTGTTCTGCGCATCGCACTGTTTTGTGCAGTTTATCACGCGCGCTTTTTGCGCATCGCACTGTTTTGTGCAGTTTACACTAGCGCTGTTTTGCGCATCGCACTGTTTTGTGCAGTTTATCACTCGCGCCATTTTGCGCAGCGCACTGTTTTGTGCAGTTTACACACGCGCCATTTTGCGCATCGCACTGTTTTGTGCAGTTTACACTCGCGCCGCTTTGCGTATCGCACTGTTTTTGTGCAATTTATCACTCGCGCTGTTTTGCGCAGCACACTGTTTTGTGCTGTTTATCACTCACGCTGTTTTGCGCAGCGCACTGTTTTGTGCAGTTTCCACTCGCACTGTTTTGCGCATCGCACTGTTTTGTGCTGTTTATCACTCGCGCAGTTTTGCGCAGCGCACTGTTTTGTGCAGTTTTCGCTCGCGCTATTTTGCGCCTCGCACTGTTTTGCGCAGTTTATCACTCACACTGTTTTGCGCAGCACACTGTTTTGTGCAGTTTACACTCCCTCTATTTTGCGCATCGCACTGTTTTGTGCTGTTTATCACTCGCGCTGTTTTGCGGAGCGCACTGTTTTGTGCAGTTTACACTCACGCTATTTTGCGCAGCGCACTGTTTTGTGGAGTTTACACTCGCGCTTTTTACGCATCGCACTGTTTTGTGCAGTTTACAGTCGCGCAATTTTGCGCATCGCACTGTTTTTGTGCAGCTTATCACTCGCGCTGTTTTGCGCAGCACACTATTTTGTGCAGTTTACACTCGCGCTGTTTTGCGCATCGCACTGTTTTGTGCAGTTTATCACTCGCGCTGTTTTGTGCTGCGCACTGTTTTGTCCAGTTTACACTGGTGCTCTTTTGCGCAGCGCACTGATTTGTGCAGTTTACACTCGCGCTTTGTGCGCATCGCACTGTTTTGTGCAGTTTACACTCGCGCTATTCTGCGCATCGCACTGTTTTGTGCAGTTTATCACGCGCGCTTTTTGCGCATCGCACTGTTTTGTTCGGTTTACACTAGCGCTGTTTTGCGCATCGCGCTGTTTTGTGCAGTTTATCACTCACGCCATTTTGCGTAGCGCACTATTTTGTGCAGTTTACACACGCGCCATTTTGCGCATCGCACTGTTTTGTGCAGTTTACACTCGCGCTACTTTGCGCATCGCGCTGTTTTTGTGCAATTTATCACTCGCGTTGTTTTGCGCAGCACACTGTTTTGTGCTGTTTATCACTCACGCTGTTTTGCGCAGCGCACTGTTTTGTGCAGTTTCCACTCGCGCTGTTTTGCGTATCGCACTATTTTGTGCTGTTTATCACTCGCGCAGTTTTGCGCAGCGCATTGTTTTATGCAGTTTTCGCTCGCGCTGTTTTGCGCCTCGCGCTGTCTTGCGCAGTTTATCACTCGCGCTGTTTTGCGCAGAACACTGTTTTGTGCAGTTTACACTCCCTCTATTTTGCGCATCGCACTGTTTTGTGCAGTTTACACTCCCGCTATTTTGCGCAGCGCACTGTTTTGTGCAGTTTACACTCGGGCTATTTTCCGCAGCGCACTGTTTTGTGGAGTTTACACTCGCGCTTTTTGCGCATCGCACTGTTTTGTGCAGTTTACACTCGCGCTGTTTTGCGCATCGCACCGTTTTGGGTAGTTTATCACTCGCGCTGTTTTGCGCAGCGCACTGTTTTGTGTAGTTTACACTCGCATTTTTTGCGCATCGCGCTGTTTTGTGCTGTTTACACCCGCGCTGTTTTGACCGTGGCACTGTTTTGTGCAGTTTCCACTCACGCTGTTTTGCGCATCGCACTGTTTTATGCAATTTCCGCTCGCGCTGTTTTTCGCATCGCACTGTTTTGTGCAGGATATCACTCGCTGTTTTGCGCAGCGCACTCTTTTGTGCAGTTTATCACTCGCGCAATTTGGCACAGCGCACTGTTTTGTGCAGTTTACATTCGTGTCATTTTACGCATCGCACTGTTTTGTGCAGTTTGCACTCGCGCTGTTTTGCGCATCGCACTGTTTTGTGCAGTTTACACTCGCGTTGTTTTGCGCATCGCACTGTTTTGTGCAGTTTATCACTCGCGCTGTTTCACGCAGCGCACTGTTTTGTGCAGTTTGTCACTCGCGCTTTTTTGCGCAGCGCACTGTTTTGTGCAGTTTACACTCGCGCTGTTTTGCGCAGCACACTGTTTTGTGCAGTTTCCACTCGCGCTGTTTTGCGCAGCGCACTGTTTTGTGCAGTTTATCACTCGCGTCGTTTTGCGCAGCGCACTGTTTTGTGCAGTTTATCACTCGCGCCGTTTTGCGCAGCGCACTGTTTTGTGCAGTTTACACTCGCGCCATTTTACGCATCGCACTATTTTGTGCGGTTTACACTCGCGCTGTTTTGCGCATCGCACTGTTTTGTGCAGTTTATCACTTGCGCTGTTTTGCGCAGCGCACTGTTTTGTGCAGTTTACACTCGCGCTTTTTGCGCATCGCACTGTTTTGTGCAGTTTACACTCGCGCTGTTTTGCGCATCGCACTGTTTTGTGCAGTTTATCACTCGCGCTGTTTTGCACATCGCACTGTTTTGTGCAGTTTATCACTCGCGCTGTTTTGCGCTGCGCACTGTTTTGTGCAGTTTACACTCGTGCTCTTTTACGCAGCGCACTGATTTGTGTAGTTTACACTCGCGCTTTGGGCGCATCGCACTGTTTTGTGCAGTTTACACTCGCGCTGTTCTGCACATCGCATTGTTTTGTGCAGTTTATCACGTGCGCTTTTTGCGCATCGCACTGTTTTGTTCAGCTTACACTAGCGCAGTTTTGCGCATCGCACTGTTTTGTGCAATTTATCACTCGCGCCATTTTGCGCAGCGCACTGTTTCGTGCAGTTTACACACGTGCCATTTTGCGCATCGCACTGTTTTGTGCAGTTTACACTCGCGCTGTTTTGCGCATCGCACTGTTTTTGTGTAGTTTATCACTCGCGCTGTTTTGCGCAACACACTGTTTTGTGCAGTTTACACTCGCGCTGTTTTGCGCATCGCACTGTTTTGTGCAGTTTATCACTCGCGCCATTTTGCGCAGCGCACTGTTTTGTGCAGTTTACACTCGCGCCATTTTACGCATCGCACTATTTTGTGCAGTTTACACTCGCGCTGTTTTGCGCATCGCACTGTTTTGTGCAGTTTATCACTCGCGCTGTTTTGCGCAGCGCACTGTTTTGTGCAGTTTACACTCGCGCTGTTTTGCGCATCGCACTGTTTTGTGCAGTTTATCACTCGGGCTGTTTTGCGCATCGCACAGTTTTGTGCAGTTTATCACTCGCGCTATTTTGCGCATCGCACTGTTTTGTGCAGTTTATCACTCGCGCTGTTTTGCGCAGCGCACTGTTTTGTGCAGTTTACACTCGTGCTGTTTTACGCAGCGCACTGTTTTGTGTAGTTTACACTCGCGCTTTTTGCGCATCGCACTGTTTTGTGCAGTTTACACTCGCGCAGTTTTGTACATCGCATTGTTTTGTGCAGTTTATCACGTGCGCTTTTTGCGCATCGCACTGTTTTGTTCAGCTTACACTAGCGCAGTTTTGCGCATCGCACTGTTTTGTGCAATTTATCACTCGCGCCATTTTGCGCAGCGCACTGTTTCGTGCAGTTTACACACGCGCCATTTTGCGCATCGCACTGTTTTGTGCAGTTTACACTCGCGCTGTTTTGCGCATCGCACTGTTTTTGTGTAGTTTATCACTCGCGCTGTTTTGCGCAACACACTGTTTTGTGCAGTTTACACTCGCGCTGTCTTGCGCATCGCACTGTTTTGTGCTGTTTATCACTCGCGCCATTTTGCGCAACGCACTGTTTTATGCGGTTTACACTCGCGCCATTTTACGCATCGCACTATTTTGTGCAGTTTACACTCGCGCTGTTTTGTGCATCGCACTGTTTTGTGCAGTTTGTCACTCGCGCACTTTTGCGCACCGCACTGTTTTGTGCACTTTACACCCGCGCTATTTTGCACATCGCACTGTTTTGTGCAGTTTACACTCGGGCTGTTTTGGGGCATCGCACTGTTTTGTGCAGTTTATCTCTCACGCTGTTTCGCGCGGCGCACTATTTTGTGCAGTTTATCACTTGCCCTGTTTTGCGCAGCGCACTGTTTTTTCTTGTTTACACTCGCGCTCTTTTGCACATCGCACTGTTTTGTGCAGTTTACTCAAGCGCAGTTTTGCGCATCGCACGGTTTTGTGCAGTTTATCACTCGCGCTGTTTTGCGCACCGCACAGTTTTGTGCAGTTTCCACTCGCGCTTTTTTGGGCATCGCATTGTTTTGTGCAGTTTACACTCGTGCTGTTTTGCGCATCGCACTGTTTTGGTGCAGTTTATCACTCGCGCTGTTTTGCGCAGCGCACTATTTTGTGCAGTTTACACGTGCGCTTTATGCGCATCGCACGATTTTGTGCAGTTTACAGTCACGCTGTTTTGCGCATCGCACCGTTTTGTGCGGTTTGTCACTAGCGCTGTTTTGCGCAGCACACTATTTTGCGCAGCGCGCTATTTTGTGCAGTTTATCACTCGCGCCATTTTGCGCAGCGCACTCTTTTGTGCAGTTTACACTCGCGCCATTTTACGCATCGCACTGTTTTGTGCAGTTTACACTCGCGTTGTTTTGGGCATCGCACTGTTTTGTGCAGTTTATCACTCGCGCTGTTTCACGCAGCGCACTATTTTGTGCAGTTTGTCACTCGCGCTTTTTTGCACAGCGCACTGTTTTGTGCAGTTTACACTCGCGCTGTTTTGCGCTGACACTGTTTTGTGCAGTTTATCACTCGCGCTCTTTTGCGCATCGCACTATTTTGTGCAGTTTACACTAGCGCTGTTCTGCGCATCGCACAGTTTTGTGCATTTTATCGCTCGCGCTGTTTTGCGCAGCGCACTGTTTTGTGCAGTTTCCACTCGCACTCTTTTGCGCATCGCACTGTTTTGTGCAGTTTACACTCGCGCTGTTTTGCGCATCGCACTGTTTTTGTGCAGTTTATCACTCGTGTTGTTTTGCGCAGCGCACTGTTTTGTGCAGTTTACATTCGCGCTTTTTGCGCTTCGCACTGTTTTGTGCAGTTTATCACTCGCGCTGTTTTGCGCATCGCACTGTTTTGTGCAGTCTATCAGTTGCGCTGTTTTGCGCATTGCACTGTTTTGTGCAGTTTATCACTCGCGCTGTTTACACTCGTGCCATTTTGCGCAGCGCACTGTTTTGTGCAGTTTACACACGCGCCATTTTGCGCATCGCACTGTTTTGTGCAGTTTACACTCGCGCTGTTTTGCGCATCGCACTGTTTTTGTGCAGTTTATCACTCGCGCTGTTTTGCGCAGCACACTGTTTTGTGCAGTTTACACTCACGCTGTTTTGCGCATCGCACTATTTTGTGCTGTTTATCACTCGCGCTGTTTTGCGCAGCGCACTGTTTTGTGCAGTTTACACTCGCGCTGTTTTGCGCATCGCACTGTTTTGTGTTGTTTATCACTCGCACTGTTTTGCGCAGCGCACTGTTTTGTGCAGTTTACACTCGTGCTCTTTTGCGTAGCGCACTGATTTGTGCAGTTCACACTCGCGCTTTTTGCGCATCGCACTGTTTTGTGCAGTTTACACTCGCGCTATTCTGCGCATCGCATTGTTTTGTGCAGTTTATCAGTCACGCTTTTTGCGCATCGCACTGTTTTGTGCAGTTTACACTCGCGATTTTTTCGCGTCGCATTGTTTTGTGTAGTTTACACTCGCGCTGTTTTGTGCAGCGCACTGTTTTGTGCCATTTCCACTCGCGCCCTTTTGCTCATCGCACTGTTTTGTGCAGTTTACACTCGCGCTGTTTTGCGCAGTGCACTGTTTTGGGCAGTTTACACTCGCGCCCTTTTTGCGCATTGCACTGTTTTGTGCAGTTTACACTCGCGCTGTTTCGCGCGTCGCGCTGTTTTTGTGCAGTTTATCACTCGCGCTGTTTTGCGCAGTGCACTGTTTTGTGCCGTTTACACTCGCGCTGTTTTGCGCATCGCACTGTTTTGTGCTGTTTACGCTCGCGCTGTTTTGTGCAGCGCACTGTTTTCTGGAGTTTACACTCGCGGTTTTTGCGCATTGCACTATTTTGTGCAGTTTACACACGCGCTGCTTTGTGCCTCGCACCGTTTTGTGCGGTTTATCACTCGCGCTGTTTTGCACAGCGCACTGTTTTGTGCAGTTTACACTCGCGCTTTTTGCGCTTCGCACTGTTTTGTGCTGTTTACACTCGCGCTGTTTTGCACATCGCACCGTTTTGTGCGGTTTATCACTCGCGCTGTTTTGCGCAGCGCACTGTGTTGTGCAGTTTACACTCGCGCTTTTTGCATATCGCACTGTTTTGTGCAGTTTACACTCGCGCTGGTTTGCGCATCACACCGTTTTGTGCGGTTTATCACTCGCGCTGTTTTGCGCAGCGCACTATTTTGTGCAGTTTACACTCGCGCTGGTTTGCGCATCGCACCGTTTTGTGCGGTTTATCACTCGCGCTGTTTTGCGCAGCGCACTATTTTGTGCAGTTTACACTCGCGATTTTTGCGCATCGCACAGTTTTGTGCTGTTTACACCCGTGCTCTTTTGAGCAGCGCACTGTTTTG
Organism: Camellia japonica; assembly: GCA_030407325.1. NCBI lineage: Eukaryota > Viridiplantae > Streptophyta > Magnoliopsida > Ericales > Theaceae > Camellia > Camellia japonica. The sequence goes on along the minus strand of JAPPVO010006609.1, from coordinate 47,951 downwards.
TGCGGTTTCCACTCGCACTGTTTTGTGGCTCGCACTATTTTATGCAGTTTATCACTCGCGCTGTTTGGCGCAGCGCACTGTTTTGTGCAGTTTACACACGCGCTGTTTTGCGGAGCGCACTGTTTTGTGCAGTTTACACTCGCGCTATTTTGCGCAGCGCACTGTTTTGTGGAGTTTACACTCGCGCTTTTTGCGCATCGCACTGTTTTGTGCAGTTTACACTCGCGCTGTTTTGCGTATAGCACCATTTTAGGCAGTTTATCACTCGCGCTGTTTTGCGTAGCACACTGTTTTGTGCAGTTTACACTCGTGTTTTTTGCGCATCGCACTATTTTGTGCTGTTTACACCCGCGCTGTTTTGAGCAGCGCACTATTTTGTGCAGTTCCCAATCGCGCTGTTTTGCGCGTCGCACAGTTTTGTGCAGTTTATCACTCGCGCTGTTTTGCGCAGCGCAATGTTTTGTGCAGTTTACACTCGCGCTGTTTTGCGCATCGCACTGTGTTGTGCTGTTTATCACTCGCGCTGTTTTGCGCAGCGCACTGTTTTGTGCAGTTTACACTTGTGCTCTTTTGCGCAGCGCACTGATTTGTGCAGTTTACACTTGCGCTTTTTGCGCATCGCACTGTTTTGTGCAATTTACACTCGCGCTGTTCTGCGCATCACACTGTTTTGTGCAGTTTATCACTCGCGCTTTTTGCGCACCGCACTGTTTTGTGCAGTTTACGCTCTCGATTTTTGCGCATTGCACTGTTTTGTGCAGTTTACACTCGTGCTGTTTTGCGCATCGCACTGTTTTGTGTTGTTTATCACTCGCGCCGTTTTGCGCAGCGAACTGTTCTGTGCCGTTTACACTCGTGCTCTTTTGCGCATCGCACTCTTTTGTGCTATTTATCACTCGCGCTGTTTTGCGGAGCGCACTGTTTTGTGCAGTTTACACTCGCGCTATTTTGCGCAGCGCACTGTTTTGTGGAGTTTACACTCGCGCTTTTTGCGCATCGCACTATTTTGTGCAGTTTACACTCGCGTTGTTTTGCGCATAGCACCGTTTTGGGCAGTTTATCACTCGCGCTGTTTTGCGCAGCGCACTGTTTTGTGCAGTTTACACTCGCGTTTTTTGCGCATTGCACTGTTTTGTGCTGTTTACACCCGCGCTATTTTGAGCAGCGCACTATTTTGTGCAATTTCCAATCGCGCTGTTTTGCGCGTCGCACAGTTTTGTGCAGTTTATCACTCACGCTGTTTTGCGCAGCGCAATGTTTTGTGCGGTTTACACTCGCGCTGTTTTGCGCATCGCACTGTTTTGTGCTGTTTATCACTCGCGCTGTTTTGCGCAGCGCACTGTTTTGTGCAGTTTACACTTGTGCTCTTTTGCGCAGCGCACTGATTTGTGCAGTTTACACTCGCGCTTTTTGCGCATCACACTGTTTTGTGCAATTTACACTCGCGCTGTTTTGCGCATCGCACTGTTTTTGTGCAGTTTATCACTCGAGCTGTTTTGCGCAGTGCACTGTTTTGTGCAGTTTACACTCGCGCTGTTTTGCGCATCGCACTGTTTTGTGCTGTTTACGCTCGCGCTGTTTTGTGCGGTGCACTGTTTTCTGGAGTTTACACTCGCACTTTTTGCGCATCGCATAGTTTTGTGCTGTTTACACTCGCGCTATTTTGCGCATCGCACTGTTTTGTGCAGTTTATCACTCGCGCTGTTTTGCGGAGTGCACCGTTTTGTGCAGTTTACACTTGCGTTTTTTGCGCATCGCACTGTATTGTGCTGTTTACACCTTCGCTGTTTTGAGTAGCGCACTGTTTTGTGCAGTTTACACTCGCACTGTTTTGCGCATCGCATTTTTTTGTGCAGTTTACACTCGCGCTGTTTTGCGCATCGCACTGTTTTGTGCAGTTTATCACTCGCGCTGTTTTGCGCAGCGCAATGTTTTGTGCAGTTTACACTCATGCTTTTTGCACATCGCACTGTTTTGTGCAGTTTACACTCGCGTTGTTTTGCGCAGCGCACTGTTACTGTGCAGTTTACAGTCGCGGTTTTTGCGCATCGCACTGTTTTGTGCAGTTTACACTCACGCCGTTTTGCGCATCGCACCGTTTTGTGCGATTTATCACTCGCGCTGTTTTGCGCAGCGCACTGTTTTGTGCACTTTACACTCGCGGTTTTTGCACATCGCACAGTTTTGTGCTGTTTACACCCGCGCTATTTTGAGCAGCGCGCTGTTTTGTGCAGTTTCCACTCTCGCTGTTTTGCGCCTCGCACTGTTTTGCGCAGTTTATCACTCGCGCTGTTTTGCGCATCGCACTGTTTTGTGCTATTTACCACTCGCGCTGTTTTGCGGAGCGCACTATTTTGTGCAGTTTACATTCGCGCTATTTTCCGCAGTGCACTGTTTTGTGGAGTTTACACTCGCGCTTTTTGCGCATCGCACTATTTTGTGCAGTTTACACTCGCGCTGTTTTGCGCATAGCAACGTTTTGGGCAGTTTATCACTCGCGCTGTTTTGCGCAGCGCACTATTTTGTGCAGTTTACACTCGCGTTTTTTCCGCATCGCACTGTTTTGTGCTGTTTACACCCGCGCTGTTTTGTGCAGCGCACTGTTTTGTGCAGTTTCCAATCGTGCTGTTTTGCGCGTCGCACAGTTTTGTGCAGTTTATCACTCGCGCTGTTTTGCGTAGCGCAATGTTTTGTGCAGTTTACACTCGCACTGTTTTGCGCATCACACTGTTTTGTGATGTTTATCACTCGCGCTGTTTTGCGCAGCGCACTGTTTTGTGCAGTTTACACTTGTGCTCTTCTGCGCAGCGCACTGATTTGTGCAGTTTACACTCGCGCTTTTTGCGAATCGCACTATTTTATGCAATTTACACTCGCGTTGGTCTGCGCATCACACTGTTTTGTGCAGTTTATCACTCGCGCTTTCTGCGCATCGCACTGTTTTGTGCAGTTTAAACTCTCGGTTTTTGCGCATTGCACTGTTTTGTGCAGTTTACACACGCGCTGTTTTGCGCATCGCACTGTTTTGTGTTGTTTATCACTCGCGCTGTTTTGCGCAGCGCACGGTTTTGTGCAGTTTGCACTCGTGCTCTTTTGCGCAGCGCATTGATTTGTGTAGTTTACACTCGTGCTTTTTGCGCATCGCACTGTTTTGTGCAGTTTACACTCGCGCTGTTCTGGGCATTGCATTGTTTTGTGCAGTTTATCACTCACGCTTTTTGCGCATCCCACTGTTTTGTGCAGTTTACACTCGCGGTTTTTGCGCATCGCACTGTTTTGTGTAGTTTACACTCGCGCTGTTTTGCGCAGCGCACTGTTTTGTGCCATTTGCACTCGCGCCCTTTTGCGCATCGCACTGTTTTGTGCAGTTTACACTCGCGATGTTTTGCACATCGCACTGTTTTTGTGCAGTTTATCACTGGCGCTGTTTTGCGCAGCGCACTGTTTTGTGCAGTTTACACTCGCGCTCTTTTGCGCATCGCACTGTTTTGTGCAGTTTACACTCGCGTTGTTTTGCGCGTCGCGCTGTTTTTGTGCAGTTTATCACTTGCGCTGTTTTGCGCAGTGCACTGTTTTGTGCAGTTTACACTCGCGCTGTTTTGCGTATCGCACTGTTTTGTGCTGTTTACGCTCGCGCTCTTTTGTGCAGCGCACTATTTTCTGGAGTTTACACTCGCACTTTTTGCGCATCGCACAGTTTTGTGCAATTTACACTCGCGCTATTTTGCGCATCGCACTATTTTGTGCAGTTTATCACTCGCGCTGTTTTGCGGAGCGCACCGTTTTGTGCAGTTTACAATTGCATTTTTTGCGCATCGCACTGTATTGTGCTGTTTACACCTGCGCTGTTTTGAGTATCGCACTGTTTTGTGCAGTTTACACTCGCGCTGTTTTGCGCAGCGCACTGTTTTGTGGAGTTTACACTCGCTCTTTTTGCGCATCGCATTTTTTTGTGCAGTTTACACTCGTGCTGTTTTGCGCATCGCACTGTTTTGTGCAGTTTATCACTCGCGCTGTTTTGCGCAGCGCAATGTTTTGTGCAGTTTACACTCGCGCTTTTTGCGCATCGCACTGTTTTGTGCAGTTTACACTCGCGTTGTTTTGCGCATCGCACCGTTTTGTGCGGTTTATCACTCGCGCTGTTTTGCGCAGCGCACTATGTTGTGCAGTTTACAGTCGCGCTTTTTGCGCATCGCACTGTTTTGTGCAGTTTACACTCACGCCGTTTTGCGCATCGCACCGTTTTGTGCGGTTTATCACTCGTGCTGTTTTACGCAGTGCATTGTTTTGTGCAGTTTACACTCGCGGTTTTTGCACATCGCATAGTTTTGTGCTGTTTACACCTGCGTTGTTTTGAGCAGCACACTGTTTTGTGCAGTTTCCACTCACGCTATTTTGCGCCTCGCACTATTTTGCGCAGTTTATCACTCGCGTTGTTTTGCGCAGCGCACTGTTTTGTGCAGTTTACACTCGCTCTGTTTTGCGCATCGCACTTTTTATGTGCTGTTTATCACTCGCGCTTGTTTGCATAGCGCACGGTTTTATGCAGTTTACACTCGCGCAGTTTTGCGCAGCACACTGTTTTGTGCAGTTCCCACTCGGGCTGTTTTGCGCGTCGCACTGTTTTGTGCAGTTTATCACTCGCGCGGTTTTGCGTAGCGCACTGTTTCTCGTTGTTTATCACTCGCGCCGTTTTGCGCAGCGCACTGTTTTGTGCAGTTTACACTCGCGCCATTTTACGCATCGCACTATTTTGTGCAGTTTACACTCGCGCTGTTTTGCGCATCGCACTGTTTTGTGCAGTTTATCACTCGCGCTCTTTTGCGCCTTGCACTGTTTTGTGCAGTTTACACTCGCGCTATTTTGCGCTCGCACTGTTTTGTGCAGTTTACACTCGGGCTGTTTTGGGGCATCGCACTGTTTTGTGCAGTTTATCACCCCCGCTGTTTCGGGCAGCGCGTTGTTTTGTGCAGTTTATCACTCGCGCTGTTTTGCGCAGCGCACTATTTTTTCCTGTTTACACTCGCGCTCTTTTGCGCGTCGCACTGTTTTGTGCAGTTTACTCTAGCGCTGTTTTGCGCATCGCACGGTTTATTGCAGTTTATCACTCGCGCTGTTTTGCGCACCGCACTGTTTTGTGCAGTTTGCACTCGTGCTTTTTTGTGCATCGCAATGTTTTGTGCAGTTTACACTCGCGCTGTTTTGCGCATCGCACTGTTTTGTGCAGTTTACACTCGTGCTGTTTTGTGCATCGCACTGTTTTGTGCAGTTTACACTCGCGCTGTTTTGCGCATCGCACTGTTTTTTGCAGTTTATCACTCGCGCTGTTTTGCGCAGCGCACTGTTTTGTGCAGTTTACACTCGCGCTGTTTTGCGCATCGCACTGTTTTGTGCAGTTTATCACCCGCGCTGTTTTGCGCAGCGCACTGTTTTGTGCAGTTTACACTCGCGCTGTTTTGCGCATCGCGCTGTTTTGTGCAGTTTATCACTCGCGTTGTTTTGCACAGCGCACTGTTTTGTGCAGTTTATCACTCGCGCTGTTTTGCGCAGCGCACTGTTTTGTGCAGTTTACACTCGCGCTGTTTTGTGCAGCGCACAGTTTTGTGTAGTTTACACTCACGTTTTTTGCGCATCGCACTGTTTTGTGCAGTTTACACTCGCGCTGTTTTGCGCATCGCACTGTTTTGTGCAGTTTATCACTCGCGCTGTTTTCCACATCGCACTGTTTTGTGCAGTTTACACTCGCGCTATTTTGCGCATCGCACTGTTTTTGTGCAGTTTATCACTCGCGCTGTTTTGCGCAGCGCACTGTTTTGTGCAGTTTACACTCGCTCTGTTTTGCGCATCGCACTGTTTTGTGCAGTTTATCACTCCCGCTGTTTTGCGTAGCGCACCGTTTTGTGCAGTTTACACTCGCGCTGTTTTGCGCAGCGCACTGTTTTGTGGAGTTTACACTGGCGCTTTTTGCGCATCGCACTGTTTTGTGCAGTTTACACTCGCGCTGTTTTGCGCAGCTCACTATTTTGCGCAGCGTACTGTTTTGTGCAGTTTCCAATTTCGTTGTTTTGCGCATCGCACAATTTTCTGCTGTTTATCACTCGCGCTGTTTTGCGCAGCGCACTATTTTGTGCAGTTTACAGTCGTGCACTTTTGCGCAGTGCACCGTTTTGTGCAGTTTCCAATCGCGTTGTTTTGCGCATCGCACTGTTTTGTGCTGTTTATCACTCGCGCTGTTTTGCGCAGCGCACTGTTTTGTGCAGTTTACACTCGTGCTCTTTTGCGCAGCGCACCGTTTTGTGCAGTTTCCAATCGCGTTGTTTTGCGCATCGCACTGTTTTGTGCTGTTTATCACTCGCGCTGTTTGGCGCAGCGCACTGTTTTGTGCAGTTTACACTCGCTCTGTTTTGCGCATCGCACTGTTTTGTGCAGTTTACACTCGCGCTATTTCGCGCAGCGCACTGTTTTGTGCAGTTTACACTCGCGCTTTTTGCGCATCGCACTGTTTTGTGCAGTTTACACTCGTGCTGTTTTGCACGTAGCACTGTTTTGGGCAGTTTATCACTCGCGCTATTTTGTGCAGCGCACTGTTTTATGCAATTTACACTCGCATTTTTTGCGCATCGCACTGTTTTGTGCTGTTTGCACTCGCGCTGTTTTGAGCAGCACACTGTTTTGTGCAGTTTCCAATCGCGCTGTTTTGCACGTCGCACAGTTTTGTGCAGTTTATCACTCGCGCTATTTTGCGCATCGCACTGTTTTGTGCTGTTTATCACTTGCGCTGTTTTGCGCAGCGCACTGTTTTGTGCAGTTTCCACTTGTGCTCTTTTCCGCAGCGCACTGATTTGTGCAGTTTACACTCGCGCTTTTTGCGCATCGCACTGTTTTGTGCAATTTACACTCGCGCTGTTCTGCGCATCGCACTGTTTTGTGAAGTTTATCACTCGCGCTTTTTGCGCATCGCACTGTTTTGTGCAGTTTACAGTCTCGGTTTTTGCGCATCGCACTGTCTTGTACAGTTTACACTCGCGCTGTTTTGCTTATCGCACCGTTTTGTGCAGTTTATCACTCGCGCTGTTTTGTGCAGCGCGCTGTTTTGTGCAGTTTACACTCGTGCTTTTTGCACATCGCACTGTTTTGTGCAGTTTACACTCGCGGTTTTTGCGCAACGCACCGTTTTGTGCGGTTTATCACTCGCGCTGTTTTGCGCCGCGCACTGTTTTGTACAGTTTACACTCGCGCTTTTTGTGCATCGCACTGTTTTGGGCAGTTTACACTCGCGATGTTTTGCGCATCGCACCATTTTGTGCCATTTATCACTCGCGCTGTTTTGTGCAGCGCACTGTGTTGTGCAGTTTACACTCGCGCTTTTTCCGCATCGCACTGTTTTGTGCAGTTTACACTCGCGCTGGTTTGCGCATCGCACCGTTTTGTGCGGTTTATCAATCGCGCTGTTTTGCGCAGCGCACTGTTTTGTGCAGTTTACACTTGCTGTTTTTGCGTATCGCACAATTTTGTGCTGTTTACACCCGCGCTATTTTGAGCAGCGCACTATTTTGTGCAGTTTCCACTTGCGTTGTTTTACGCCTCGCACTATTTTCTGCAGTTTATCACTCGCGCTGTTTTGCGCAGCGCACTGTTTTGTGCAGTTTACACTCGCTCTGTTTTGCGCATCGCACTGATTTGTGCTGTTTATCACTCGCGTTGTTTTGCGGAGCGCACTGTTTTGTGGAGTTTAAACTCACGCTTTTTGCGCATCGCACTGTTTTGTGCAATTTACACTCGCGCTGTTTTGCGCATCGCACTGTTTTGGGCAGTTTATCACTCGCGCTGTTTTGCACAGCGCGCTGTTTTGTGCAGTTTACACCCACATTTTTTGCGCATCGCACTGTTTTGCACTGTTTACACCCGCGCTGTTTTGAGCAGCGCACTGTTTTGTGTAGTTTCCACTGGCGCTGTTTTGCGGATCGCACTGTTTTGTGCAGTTTCCACTCGTGCTGTTTTTCGCATCGCACTATTTTGTGCAGTTTATCACTCGCGCTGTTTTGCGCAGTGCACTCTTTTGTGCAGTTTATCACTCGCGCCATTTGGCGTAGCGCACTATTTTGTGCAGTTTACACTCGCGCAATTTTACGCATCACACTGTTTTGTACAGTTTGCACTCGCGCTGTTTTGCGCATCGCACTGTTTTGTGCAGTTTACACTCACGTTGTTTTGGGCATCACACTGTTTTGTGCATTTTATCACTCACGCTGTTTAACGCAGCGCCCTATTTTGTGCAGTTTGTCACTCGCGCTTTTTGGCGCAGCACATTGTTTTGTGCAGCTTACACTCGCGCTGTTTTGCGCAGCACACTGTTTTGTGCAGTTCCCAATCGCGCTGTTTTACGCATCGCACTGTTTTCTGCAGTTTATCACTCACGCGATTTTGCGCAGCGCACTGTTTTGTGCAGTTTATCACTCACGCCGTTTTGCGCAGCGCACTGTTTTGTGCAGTTTACACTCGCGCCATTTTACGCATCGCACTGTTTTGTGCAGTTTACACTCGCGCTGTTTTGCGTATCGCACTGTTTTGTGCAGTTTATCACTCGCGCTCTTTTGCGCATTGCACTGTTTTGTGCAGTTTACACTCGCGCTATTTTGCGCATTGCATTGTTTTGTGTAGTTTACACTCGGGCTGTTTTGGGCATCGCACTGTTTTGTGCAGTTTATCACTCCCGCTGTTTTGCGCAGCGCACTATTTTGTGCAGTTTACACTCGCGCTCTTTTGCGCATCGCACTGTTTTGTGCAGTTTACACTAGCGCTGTTTTGCGCATCGCACAGTTTTGTGCAGTTTATCACTCGCGCTGTTTTGCGCAGCGCACTGTTTTGTGCAATTTACACTCGCGCTCTTTTGCGCATCGCACTGTTTTGTGCAGTTTACACTCGCTCTGTTTTGCGCAGCGCACTGTTTTGTGCAGTTTACACTCGCGCTGTTTTGCGCATCGCACTGTTTTGTGCAGTTTATCACTCGCGCTGTTTTACGCAGCGCACTGTTTTGCGCAGTTTACACTCGCGCTCTTTTGCGCATCGAACTGTTTTGTGCAGTTTACACTCGCGCTGTTTTGGGCATCGCGCTATTTTTCTAAAGTTTATCACTCGCACTGTTTTGCGCAGCGCACTATTTTGTGCAGTTTACAGTCGCGCTGTTTTGCGCAGCGCACTGTTTTGTGGAGTATACACTCACGCTTTTTGCCGATTGCACTATTTTATGTAGTTTACACTCGCGCTGTTTTGCGCATCGCACTGTTTTGTGCAGTTTATCACTCGCGCTGTTTTGCGAAGCGCACCGTTTATTGCAGTTCACACTCGCGCTTTTTGCGCACCGTACTGTATTGTGCTGTTTACATCTGCGCTGTTTTGAGCAGCGCACTGTTTTGTGCAGTTTCCACTCGCGCTGTTTTGCGCATCGCACTGTTTTGTGCAGTTTATCACTCGCGCTATTTTCCACATCGCACTGTTTTGTGTAGGTTACCCCCGCGCTATTTTGCGCATCGCACTATTTTTGTGCAGTTTATCACTCGAGCTGTTTTGCGCAGCGCACAGTTTTGTGCAGTTTACACTGACTCTGTTTTGCGCAACGCACTGTTTTGTGCAATTTACTCTCGCGTTGTTTTGCGCAGCGCACAGTTTTGTGCAGTTTACACTGACTCTGTTTTGCGCAACGCACTGTTTTGTGCAATTTACTCTCGCGTTGTTTTGCGCAGCGCACTGTTTTGTGGAGTTTACACTCGCGCTGTTTGTGCGTCGCACTGTTTTGTGCAGTTTACACTCGCGCTGTTTTGCGCATCGCACCGTTTTGGGCAGTTTATCACTCGCGCTGTTTTGTGCAGCACACTATTTTGTGCTGTTTACACTCGCGTTTTTTGCGCATCGCACTGTTTTGTGCTATTTACACCCGCACTGTTTTGAGCAGCGCACTGTTTTGTGCAGTTTCCACTCGCGCTGTTTTGCGCGTCGCACTGTTTTGTGCAGTTTATCACTCGCGCTGTTTTGCGCAGCGCACTGTTTTGTGCAGTTTACACTCGCGCTTTTTGCGCATCGCACTGTTTTGTGCAGTTTACAGTCGCGTTGTTTCGCGCATCGCACTGTTTTGTGCGGTTTATCACTCGCGCTGTTTTACGCAGCGCACTGTTTTGTGCAGTTTACGATCGCGCTTTTTGCGCATCGCACAGTTTTGTGCAGTTTACACTCAATCTATTTTGAGGCATCGCACTGTTCTGTGCAGTTTATCACTCCCGCTGTTTCGCGCGGCGTACTGTTTTGTGCAGTTTATCACTCGCGCTGTTTTGTGCAGCGCACTATTTTGTGCTGTTTACACTCGCGTTTTTTGCGCATCGCACTGTTTTGTGCTATTTACACCCGCACTGTTTTGAGCAGCGCACTGTTTTGTGCGTTTCCACTCGCGCTGTTTTGCGCGTCGCACTGTTTTGTGCAGTTATCACTCGCGCTGTTTTGCGCAGCGCACTGTTTTGTGCAGTTTACACTCGCGATTTTTGCGCATCGCACTGTTTTGTGCAGTTTACAGTCGCGTTGTTTCGCGCATCGCACTGTTTTGTGCGGTTTATCACTCGCGCTGTTTTACGCAGCGCACTGTTTTGTGCAGTTTACGATCGCGCTTTTTGCGCATCGCACAGTTTTGTGCAGTTTACACTCAATCTATTTTGAGGCATCGCACTGTTCTGTGCAGTTTATCACTCCCGCTGTTTCGCGCGGCGCACTGTTTTGTGCAGTTTATCACTCGCGCTATTTTGTGCAGCGCACTGTTTTTTCCTGTTTACACTCGCGCTCTGTTGCGCATCACACTAGTTTTGTGCAGTTTACTCTAGCGCAGTTTTGCGCATCGCACGGTTTTGTGCAGTTTATATCTCGCGCTGTTTTGCGCAGCGCACTGTTTTGTGCAGTTTACACTCGCGCTGTTTTGCGCATCGCACTGTTCTGTGCAGTTTAAACTCGCGCTGTTTTGCGCATCGCACTCTTTTTGTGCAGTTTATCACTCGCGCTGTTTTGCGCAGCGCACTATTTTGTGGAGTTTACACTCGCGCTCTTTTGCGCATCGCACTGTTTTGTGCAGTTTACACTCGCGCTGTTTTGCGCAGCGCCCTGTTTTGTGCAATTTATCACTCGCGCTGTTTTGCGCAGCGCACTATTTTCTGCAGTTTACACTCGCGCAGTTTTGCGCAGCGCACTGTTTTGTGGGTTATACATTCACGCTTTTTGCGCATCGCACAGTTTTGCACAGTTTATCACTCGCGCTGTTTTGCGAAGCGCAGCGATTTGTGTAGTTTACACTCGCGCTTTTTGCGCATCGTACTGTATTGTGCTGTTTGCATCTGCGCTGTTTTGAGCAGCTCACTGTTTTGTGCAGTTTCCACTCGCGCTGTTTTGCACATCGCACTGTTTTGTGCAGTTTATCACTCGCGCTGTTTTCCATGTCGCACTGTTTTGTGCAGTTTACACTCGCGCTATTTTGCGCATCGCACTGTTTTTGTACAGTTTATCACTCGCGCAGTTTTGCGCAGCGCACTGTTTTGCGCAGTTTACACTCGCTCTGTTTTGCGCATCGCACTGTTTTGTGCAGTTTATCACTCGCGCTGTTTTGCGCAGCGCATTGTTTTGTGAAGTTTACACTCGCACTGTTTTGTGCAGTTTACACTCGCGCTGTTTTGCGCATCGCACCGTTTTGGGCAGTTTATTACTCGCGTTGTTTTGCGCAACGCACTGTTTTGTGCTGTTTACACTCGCGTTTTCTGCGCATCGCACTGTTTTGTGGTGTTTACACACATGCGGTTTTGAGCAGCGCACTATTTTGTGTAGTTTCCACTCGCGTTGTTTTGCGCGTCGCACTGTTTTGTGCAGTTTATCTCTCGCGCTGTTTTGCGCAGCGCACTGTTTTGTGCAGTTTACACTCACGCTGTTTTGTGCATCGCACTGTTTTGTGTTGTTTATCACTCGCGCTGTTTTGCGCAGTGCACTGTTTTGTGCAGTTTACACTCGTGCTCTTTTGCGCAGCGCACTGATTTGTGCGGTTTACACTCGCTCTTTTGCGCAGCGCACTGTTTTGTGCAGTTTACACTCTCGGTTTTTGCGCATCGCACTGTTTTGTGCAGTTTACACTCACGCTGTTTTGCGCATCGCACCGTTTTGTGCGGTTTATTACTCGCGCTGTTTTGCGCAGCGCACTATTTTGTGCAGTTTACACTCACGCTTTTTACGCATCGCACTATTTTGTGCAGTTTACACTCGCGATTTTTGCGCATCGCACTGTTTTGTGCAGTTTACACTCGTGCGGTTTTGCGCATCGCACCGTTTTGTGCAGTTTATCACTCGCGCTGTATTCTGCAGCGCATTGTTTTGTGCAATTTACACTCGCACTTTTTGCGCATCGCACTGTTTTGTGCAGTTTAAACTCGCGCTGTTTTGCGCATCACACCGTTTTGTGTGGTTTATCACTCGCGCTGTTTTGCGCAGCGCACTGTGTTGTGCAGTTTACACTTGCGCTTTTTGCGCATCGCACTGCTTTGTGCAGTTTACACTCGCGTTGGTTTCGCATCGCACCGTTTTGTGCGGTTTATCACTCGCGCTGTTTTGCGCAGCGCACTGTTTTGTGCAGTTTACACTCGCGGTTTTTGCGCAACGCACAGTTTTGTGCTGTTTACACCCGCGCGGTTTTGAGCAGCGCACTGTTTTGTGCAGTTTCCACTCACGCTATTTTGCGCCTCGCACTGTTTTGTCCACTTTACCACTCGCGCTGTTTTGCGCAGCGAACTTTTTTGTGCAGTTTACACTCGCTCTGTTTTGCGCATCGCACTGTTTTGTGCTGTTAATCATTCGCACCATTGGGCGCAGTGCACTGTTTTGTGCAGTTTACACTCGCGCCATTTTACGCATCGCACTGTTTTGTGCAGTTTCCACTCGCGCCCTTTTGCGCATCGCACTGTTTTGTGCAGTTTACACTCGCGGTGTTTTGCGTATCGCACAGTTTTTGTGCAGTTTATCACTCGCGCTGTTTTGCGCAGCGCACTGTTTTGTGCAGTTTACACTCGCGCTGTTTTGCGCATCGCACTGATTTTGTGCAGTTTATCACTCGCGCTGTTTCGCGCAGCGCACTGGTTTGTGCAGTTTACACTCGCGCTGTTCTGGGCATCGCACTGTTTTGTGTAGTTTACACTCGCGCTGTTTTGGGCATCGCGCTGTTTTTGTGAAGTTTATCACTCGTGCTGTTTTGCGCAGCGCCCTGTTTTGTGCAGTTTATCACTCGCGCTGTTTTGCGCAGTTTATCACTCGCGCTGTCTTGCGCAGCGCACTGTTTTGTGCAGTTTACACTCGCGCCGTTTTGCGCAGCGCACTGTTTTGTGGAGTATACACTCACGCTCTTTGTGCATCGCACTGTTTTGTGCAGTTTACACTCGCGCTGTTTTGCGCATCGCACTGTTTTGTGCGGTTTATCACTCGCGTTGTTTTGCGAAGCGCACCGTTTTGTGCAGTTTATCCTCGCGCTTTTTGCGCATCGCACTGTATTGTGTTGTTTACATCTGCGATGTTTTGAGCAGCGCACTGTTTTGTGCAGTTTCCACTCGCGCTGTTTTGCGCATCGCACTGTTTTCTGCAGTTTATCACTTGCGCTGTTTTCCACATCGCACTGTTTTGTCTAGTTTACCCTCGCGCTATTTTGCGCATCGCACTGTTTTTGTGCAGTTTATCACTCGCGCTGTTTTATGCAGCGCGCTGTTTTGTGCAGTTTACACTCGCTCAGTTTTGCGCATCGCACTGATTTGTGCAGTTTACACTCGCGCTTTGGGCGCATCGCACTGTTTTGTGCAGTTTATCACTCGCGCTGTTTTGCGCAGCGCACTATTTTGTTCAGTTTGTCACTCGCGCTGTTTTGCGCAGCGCACTGTTTTGTCCAGTTTACACTCGTGCTCTTTTGCGCAGCGCACTGATTTGTGCAGTTTACACTCGCGCTTTGTGCGCATCGCACCGTTTTGTGCAGTTTACACTCGCGCTGTTCTGCGCATCGCACTATTTTGTGCAGTTTATCACTCGCGCTTTTTGCGCAGCGCACTGTTTTGTGCAGTTTCCACTCGCGCTGTTTTGCGCATCGCACTGTTTTGTGCAGTTTATCACTCGCGCCATTTTGCGCAGCGCACTGTTGTGTGCAGTTTACACTCGCTCCATTTTACGCATCGCACTGTTTTGTGCAGTTTGCACTCGCCCTGTTCTGCGCATCGCACTGTTTTGTGCAGTTTATCACTCCCGCTTTTTGCGCAGCGCACTGTTTTGTGCAGTTTATCACTCGCGCAGTTTTGCGCAGCGCACTGTTTTGTGCTCTTTATCACTCGCGCCGTTTTGCGCAGCGCACTATTTTGTGCAGTTTACACTCGCGCCCTTTTGCGCATCGCACTGGTTTGTGCAGTTTACACTCGCGCTATTTCGCGCATCGCGCTGTTTTGTGCAGTTTATCACTTGCGCTATTTTGCGCATCGCGCTGTTTTGTGCAGTTTACACTCGCGCTATTTTGTGCATCGCACTATTTTGTGCAGTTTACACTCGGGCTATTTTGGGCATCGCACTGTTTTGTGCAGTTTGTCACTCCGGCTGTTTCGCGCAGCTCACTGTTTTGTGCAGTTTATCACTCGCGCTGTTTTGCGCAGCGCACTATTTTTTCCAGTTTATACTCGCGCTCTTTTGCGCATCGCACTATTTTGTGCAGTTTACTCTAGCGCAGTTTTGCGCATCGCACGGTTTTGTGCAGTTTATCACTCGCGCTGTTTTGCGCAGCGCACTGTTTTGTGCAGTTTCCACTCGCGCCCTTTTGCGCATCGCACTGTTTTGTGCAGTTTACACTCGCGCTGTTTTCGCATCGCACTGTTTTTGTGCAGTTTATCACTCGCGCTGTTTTGCGCAGCGCACTGTTTAGTGAAGTTTGCACTTGCGCTGTTTTGCGCATCGCACTGTTTTGTGCAGTTTGCACTCGCGCTCTTTTGTGCATCGCACTGTTTTGTGCAGTTTACACTCACGCTGTTTTCCGCATCGCACTGTTTTTGTGTAGTTTATCACTCGCGCTGTTTTGCGCAGCGCACTGTTTAGTGAAGTTTGCACTTGCGCTGTTTTGCGCATCGCACTGTTTTGTGCAGTTTGCACTCGCGCTCTTTTGTGCATCGCACTGTTTTGTGCAGTTTACACTCGCGCTGTTTTCCGCATCGCACTGTTTTTGTGCAGTTTATCACTCGCCCTGTTTTGCGCAGCGCACTGTTTTGTGCAGTTTACACTCGCGCTGTTTTGCGCATCGCACTATTTTGTGCAGTTTATCACTCGCGCTATTTTGCGCAGCGCACTGTTTTATGCAGTTTACACTCGTGCTCTTTTGCACAGCGCACTGATTTGTGCAGTTTACACTCACGTTGTTCTGCGCATCGCACGATTTTGTGCAGTTTATGACTCGCGCTTTTTGCGCATCGCACTGTTTTATGCTGTTTACACTAGCGCTATTTTACATCGCACTGTTTTGTGCAGTTTACACACGTGCCATTTTGCGCATCGCACTGTTTTGTGCAATTTACACATGCGCTGTTTTGCGCATCGCACTGTTTTTGTGCAGTTTATCGCTCGCGCTGTTTTGCGCAGCCCACTGTTTTGTGCAGTTTACACTCGCGCTGTTTTGCGCATCGCATCGTTTTGTGCGGTTTACCACTCGCGCTGTTTTGCGCAGCGCACTGTGTTGTGCAGTTTACACTCGCGCTTTTTGCGCATCGCACTGTTTTGTGCAGTTTACACTCGCGCTGGTTTGCGCATCGCACCGTTTTGTGCGGTTTATCACTCGCGCTGTTTTGCGCAGCGCACTGTTTTGTGCAGTTTACATTCACGATTTTTGCGCATCGCACAGTTTTGTGCTGTTTACACCCGCGCTGTTTTGCGCATCGCACTGTTTTGTGCAGTTTCCACTCGCGTTGTTTTGCGCCTCGCACTGTTTTGTGCAGTTTATCACTAGCGCTGTTTTGCGCAGCGCACTGTTTTGTGCAGTTTACACTCGCTCTGTTTTGCGTATTGCACTGTTTTGTGCTGTTAATCACTCGCGCTGTTTTGCGCAGCGCACTGTGTTGTGCAGTTTACACTCGCGCTTTTTTCGCATCGCACTGTTTTGTGCAGTTTACACTCGCGCTGTTTTACGCATCGCACCGTTTTCGGCAGTTTATCACTCGCGCTGTTTTGCGGAGCGCACTGTTTTGTGCAGTTTACGCTCGCGTTTTTTGCGCATCGCACTGTTTTGTGCAGTTTATGACTCGCGCTTTTTGCGCATCGCACTATTTTATGTTGTTTACACTAGCGCTGTTTTACGCATCGCACTGTTTTGTGCAGTTTATCACTCGCGCCATTTTGCGCAGCGCACTGTTTTGTGCTGTTTGCACACGTGCCATTTTGCGCATCGCACTGTTTTGTGCAGTTTACACATGCGCTGTTTTGCGCATCGCACTGTTTTTGTGCAGTTTATCGCTCGCGCTGTTTTGCGCAGCCCACTGTTTTGTGCAGTTTACACTCGCGCTGTTTTGCGCATCGCACCGTTTTGTGCGGTTTATCACTCGCGCTGTTTTGCGCAGCGCACTGTGTTGTGCAGTTCACACTCGCGCTTTTTGCGCATCGCACTGTTTTGTGCAGTTTACACTCGCGTTGGTTTGCGCATCGCACCGTTTTGTGCGGTTTACCACTCGCGCTGTTTTGCGCAACGCACTGTTTTGTGCAGTTTACAGTCACGTTTTTGCGCATCGCACAGTTTTGTGCTGTTTACACCCGCGTTGTTTTGAGCAGCGCACTGTTTTGTGCAGTTTCCACTCGCGCTGTTTTGCGCCTCGCACTGTTTTTTGCAGTTTATCACTCGCGCTGTTTTGCGCAGCGCACAGTTTTGTGCGGCTTACACTCACTCTGTTTTGCGCATCGCACTGTTTTGTGCTGTTAATCACTCCCGCTGTTTTGCGCAGTGCACTGTGTTGTGCAGTTTACACTCGCGCTTTTTGCACATCGCACTGTTTTGTGCAGTTTACACTCGCGCTGTTTTGCGCATCGCACCATTTTGGGCAGTTTATCACTCGCGTTGTTTTACGGAGCGCACTGTTTCGTGCAGTTTACACTCGCGTTTTTTGCACATCGCACTGTTTTGTGCGGTTTACACCCGCGCTGTTTTGAACAGTGCACTGTTTTGTGCAGTTTCCACTCGCGCTGTTTTGCGCGTCCCACTGTTTTGTGGAGTTTACACTCGCGCTGTTTTGCGCATCGCACTGTTTTGTGCTGTTTATCACTCGCGCTGTTTTTGCGCAGCGCATTGTTTTGTACAGTTTACACTGGTGCACTTTTGCGCTGCGCACTGATTTGTGCAGTTTACACACACGCTTTTTGCGCATCGCACAGTTTTGTGCAGTTTACACTCGCGCTATTCTGCGCATCGCACTATTTTGTGCAGTTTATCACTCGCGCTTTTTCGCGCATCGCACTGTTTTGTGCAGTTTCCACTTGCGTTGTTTTGCGCATCGCACTGTTTTGTGCAGTTTATCACTCGCGCCATTTTGCGCATCGCACTGTTTTGTCCAGTTTACACTCGAGCTATTTTTGGCATCGCACTGTTTTGTGCAGTTTATCACACCCGCTGTTTCGCGCAGCTCATTGTTTTGTGCAGTTTATCACTCGCGCTGTTTTGCGCAGCGCACTGTTTTTTCCAGTTTACAATCGCGCTCTTTTGCACATCGCACTGTTTTGTGCAGTTTACTCTAGCGCAGTTTTGCGCATCGCACGGTTTTGTGCAGTTTATCACTCGCGCTGTTTTGCGAAGCGCACTGTTTTGTGCAGTTTCCACTCGCGCTCTTTTGCGCATCGCACTATTTTGTGCTGTTTACACTCGCGCTGTTTTGCACATCGCACTGTTTTTGTGCAGTTTCTCACTCGCGCGGTTTTGTGCAGCGCACTAATTTGTGAAGTTTACACTCGCGCTGTTTTGCGCATCGCACTATTTTGTGCAGTTTACACTCGCGCTCTTTTGCGCATCGCACAGTTTTGTGCAGTTTACACTCGCGCTATTTTGCATATCGCACTATTTTTGTGCAGTTTATCACTCGCCCTGTTTTGTGCAGCGCACTATTTTGTGCAGTTTACACTCGCGCTGTTTTGCGCATCGCACTGTTTGGTGCAGTTTATCACTCGCGCTGTTTTGTGCAGCGCACTGTTTCGTGCCGTTTACACTCGCTCTGTTTTGCGCATCGCACTGTTTTGTGCAGTTTATTACTCGCGCTATTTTGCGGAGCGCACTGTTTTGCGCAGTTTACACTTGCGCTTTTTTGCGCAGCGCACTATTTTGTGGACTTTACACTCTCGCTTTTTGCGCATCGCACTGTTTTGTGCAGTTTACACTCGCACTGTTTTGCGCATCGCACCGTTTTGGGCAATTTATCACTCGCGCTGTTTTGCGCAGCGCACTGTTTTATGCAGTTTACACTCGCGTTTTTTTCGCGTCGCACTGTTTTGTGCTGTTTACAGCAGCGCTGTTTTGAGCAGCGCACTGTTTTGTCCAGTTTCCACTCGCGCTGTTTTGCGCGTCGCACTGTTTTGTGCAGTTTATCACTCTCGCTGTTTTGCGCAGCGCACTGTTTTGTGCAGTTTACGCTCTCGCTGTTTTGCGGATCGCACTGTTTTGTGCTGTTTATCACTCGCGCTGTTTTGCGCAGCGCATTGTTTTGTGCAGTTTACACTCGTGCTCTTTTGCGTAGCGCACTTATTTGTGCAGTTTACACTCGCGCTTTTTGCGCATCGCACTGTTTTGTGCAGTTTACACTCGCGCTGTTCTGCGCATCGCACTGTTTTGTGCAGTTTATCACTCGTGCTTTTTGCGCAGCGCACTGTTTTGTGCAGTTTCCACTCGCGCGGTTTGGCGCATTGCACTGTTTTGTGCAGTATATCACTCGCGCAGTTTTGCTCGGCGCACTGTTTTGTGCAGTTTACACTCGCGGTGTCTTGCGCAGCGCACTGTTTTATGCAGTTTCCACTCGCGCTGTTTTGCGCATCGCACTGTTTTGTGCAGTTTATCACTCGCGCAGTTTTGCGCATCGCACTGTTTTGTGCTGTTTATCACTCGCGCCATTTTGCGCAGCGCACTGTTTTGTGCAGTTTACACTCGCGCCCTTTTACGCATCGCACTGTTTCGGGCAGTTTACACTCGCGCTGTTTCGCGCATCGCACTGTTTTGTGTAGTTTATCACTTTCGCTTTTTGGCGCATAGCACTGTTTGATGCAGTTTACACTCACGCTATTTTGCGCATCGCACTGTTTTGTGCAGTTTACACTTGAGCTATTTTGGGCATCGCACTGTTTTGTGCAGTTTATCAGTCGCGCTGTTTTGCGCAGCGCACTGTTTTTTCCAGTTTACACTCGTGCTCTTTTGCGGATCGCACTGTTTTGTGCGGTTTACACTAGCGCAGTTTTGCACATCGCACAGTTTTGTGCAGTTTATCACTCGCGCTGTTTTGCGCAGCGCACTGTTTTGTGCAGTTTCCACTCGCGCTCTTTTGCGCATCGCACTGTTTTTGTGCAGTTTATCACTCGCGCTGTTTTGCGCAGCGCACTATTTTGTGAAGTTTACACTCGCGCTGTTTTGTGCAGTTTACACTCGCGCTGTTTTGCGCATCCCACTGTTTTGTGCAGTTTATCACTCGCGCTTTTTGTGCATCACACTGTTTCGTGCAGTTTACACTCGCGCTGTTTTGCGCATCGCACTGTTTTGTGCAGTTTATCACTCGCGCTGTTTTACGCAGCGCACCATTTTGTGCAGTTTACACTCGTGCTCCTTTGCGCAGTGCACTGATTTGTGCAGTTTACACTCACGTTGTTCTGCGCATCGCACTGTTTTGTGCAGTTTATGACTCGCGCTTTTTGCTCATCGCACTGTTTTATGCAGTTTACACTAGAGCTGTTTTACGCATCGCACTGTTTTGTGCAGTTTATCACTCGCGCCATTTTGCGCAGCGCATTGTTTTGTTCAGTTTACACACGTGCCATTTTGCGCATCGCACTGTTTTTTGCATTTTACACATGCGCTGTTTTGCGCATCACACTGTTTTTGTACAGTTTACCACTCGCGCTGTTTTGCGCAACCCACTGTTTTGTGTAGATTACACTCGCGCTGTTTTCCGCATCGCACTGTTATGTGCTGTTTATCACTCGCGCTGTTTTGCGTAGCGTACTGTTTTGTGGAGTTTACACACGCGCTTTTTCCGCAACGCACTGTTTTGTGCAGTTTATCACTCGCGCTGTTTTGCGTAGCGCACTGTTTTGTGCAGTTTACACTCGCTCTGTTTTGCGCAGCGCACTGTTTTGTGGAGTTTACACTCGCGCTTTTTGCGCATCGCACTTTTTTGTGCAGTTTACACACATGCTGTTTTGCGCATCGCATCATTTTGGGCAGTTTATCACTCGCGCTGTTTTGCGCAACGCACTGTTTTGTGCAGTTTACACTCGCGTTTTTTGCGCATCGCACTGTTTTGTGCTATTTATCACTCGCGCTGTTTTGTGCAGCGCACTGTTTTGTGCAGTTTACACTCGTGCTCTTTGGCGCAGCGCCCTAATTTGTGCAGTTTACACTCGAGCTTTTTGCGCATCGCACTATTTTTTGCAGTTTACACTCGTGCTGTTCTGCGCATCGCACTGTTTTGTGCAGTTTATCACTCGCGCTTTTTGCGCGGCGCACTATTTTGTGCAGTTTCCACTCGCGCTGTTTTGCGCATTGCGCTGTTTTGTGCTGTTTATCACTCGCGCTGTTTTGCGCTGTTTATCACTCGCACTGTTTTGTGCAGTTTACACTCGCATTGTTTTACGCAGCGCACTGTTTTGTGCAGTTTCCACTTGTGCTGTTTTGCGCATTGCACTGTTTTGTGCAGTTTATCACTCACGCAGTTTTGCGCAGCGCACTGTTTTGTGCTGTTTGTCACTCGCGCCGTTTTGCGCAGCGCACTGTTTTGTGCAGTTTACACTAACGCCCTTTTACGCATCGCACTATTTTGTGCAGTTTACACTCGCGCTGTTTCGCGCATCGCACTGTTTTGTGTAGTTTATCAGTCGCGCTCTTTTACGCATTGCACTGTTTTGTGCAGTTTACACTCGAGCTATGTTTGGCATCGCATTGTTTTGTGCAGTTTATCACTCTCCCTGTTTCGCGCAGCTCACTATTTTGTGCAGTTAATCACTCGCGCTGTTTTGCGCAGCGCACTGTTTTTTCCAGTTTACACTCGCGCTCTTTTGCGCATCGCACTGTTTTGTGCAGTTTACTCTAGCGCAGTTTTGCGCATCGCACGGTTTTGTGCAGTTTATCACTCGCGCTGTTTTGCGCAGCGCACTGTTTTGTGCAGTTTCCACTCGCGCTGTTTTGCGCATCGCACTGTTTTGTGCAGTTTACACTCGCGCTGTTTTGCGCATCGCACTGTTTTGTGTAGTTTATCACTCGCGCTGTTTTGCGCAGCGCACTGTTTTGTGCAGTTTACACTCGCGCTGTTTTGCGCATCGCACTGTTTTGTGCAGTTTACACTCGCGCTCTTTTGTGCATCGCACTGTTTTGTGCAGTTTACACTCGCGCTGTTTTGCGCATCGCAATGTTTTTGTGCAGTTTATCACTCGCCCTGTTTTGCGCAGCGCACTGTTTTGTGCAGTTTACACTCGCGCTGTTTTGCGCATCGCATTGCTTGGTGCAGTTATCACTCGCGCTGTTTTGCGCAGCACACTTTTTCGTGCAGTTTACACTCGCTCTATTTTGCGCATCGCACTGTTTTGTGCAGTTTATCACTCACGCTGTTTTGCGCATTGCACCGCTTTGGGCAATTTATCACTCGCGCTGTTTTGCGCAGCGCACTGTTTTGTGCAGTTTACACTCGCATTTTTTGCGCATCGCACTGTTTTGTGCTGTTTACACCGGCGCTGTTTTGAGCAGCGCACTATTTTGTGCCGTTTATCACTCGCGCTGTTTTGCGCAGCGCATTGTTTTGTGCAGTTTACACTCGCGTTGTTTTGCGCATCGCACTGTTTTGTGCTGTTTATCACTCGCGCTGTTTTGCACAGCGCACTGTTTTGTGCTGTTTCCAATCGCGCAGTTTTGCGCATCGCACTGTTTTGTGCAGTTTATCACTCTCGCAGTTTTGCGCAGCGCACTTTTTGTGCAGTTTACACTCGCGGTGTTTTGCGCAGCGCACTGTTTTGTGCAGTTTCCACTCGCGCTGTTTTGCGCATCGCACTGTTTTGTGCAGGTTATCACTCGCGCTGTTTTGCGCAGCGCACTGTTTTGTGCTGTTTATCACTCGCGCCGTTTTGCGCAGCGCACTGTTTTGTGCAGTTTACACTCGCGCCCTTTTACGCATCGCACTGTTTTGTGCAGTTTACACTCGCGCTGTTTCGCGCATCGCACTGTTTTGTGCAGTTTATCACTCGCGCTCTTTTGTGCATCGCACTGTTTTGTGCAGTTTACACTCGCGCTATTTTGCGCATCGCACTGTTTTGTACAGTTTACACTCGCGTTGTTTTGCGCAGCGCACTGTTTTGTGCCGTTTCCACTCGCGTTGTTTTGCGCACTGCACTGTTTTGTGCAATTTATCACTCGCGCAGTTTTGCGCAGCGCACTGTTTTGTGGTGTTTGTCACTCGCGCCGTTTGGCGTAGCGCACTATTTTGTGCAGTTTACACTCGCGCCCTTTTACGCATCGCACTGTTTTGTGCAGTTTACACTCGCGCTGTTTCGCGGATTGCACTGTTTTGTGGAGTTTATCACTCGCGCTCTTTTGCGTATCGCACTGTTTTGTGCAGTTTACACTCGCGCTATTTTGCGCATCGCACTGTTTTGTGCAGTTTACACTCGAGTGCACTGTTTTATGCAGTTTATCACTCGCGCTGTTTTGCGCAATTTATCACTCGCGCAGTTTTGCGCAGCGCACTGTTTTGTGGTGTTTGTCACCCGCGCCGTTTTGCGAGCGCACTGTTTTCTGCAGTTTACACTCACGCCCTTTTATGCATCGCACTGTTTTGTGCAGTTTACAGTCGCGCTGTTTCGCGGATTGCACTATTTTGTGGAGTTTATCACTCGCGCTCTTTGGCGTATCGCACTGTTTTGTGCAGTTTACACTCGCGCTATTTTGCGCATCGCACTATTTTGTGCAGTTTACACTCGAGCTATTTTTGGCATTGCACTGTTTTGTGCAGTTTATCACTCCCGCTGTTTCGCGCGCTCACTGTTTTGTGCAGTTAATCACTCGCGCTGTTTTGCGCAGCGTAATGTTTTTCCAGTCTACACTCGCACTCTTTTGCACATCGCACTGTTTTGTGCAGTTTACTCTAGCGCAGTTTTGCGCATCGACGGATTTGTGCAGTTTATCACTCGCGCTGTTTTACGCAGCGCACTGTTTTGTGCAGTTTACACTCGCGCCCTTTTGCGCATCGCACTGTTTTGTGCAGTTTACACTCGCGCTGTTTTACGCATCGCACTGTTTTTGTGCAGTTTATCACTCCTGCTGTTTTGCGCAGCGCACTGTTTTGTGAAGTTTACACTCGCGCTGTTTTGCGTATCGCACTGTTTTGTGCAGTTTATCACTCGCCCTGTTTTGCGCATCGCACTGTTTTGTGCAGTTTATCACTCGCGCTGTTTTGCGCAGCGCACTGTTTTGTGCAGTTTACACTCGCCCTGTTTTGCGCATCGCACTGTTTTGTGCAGTTTATCACTCGCGCTGTTTTGCGCAGCGCACTGTTTTGTGCAGTTTACACTCGCACTGTTTTGCGCAGCGCACTGTTTTGTGGAGTTTACACTCGCGCTTTTTGCGCATCGCACTGTTTTGTGCAGTTTACACTCGCACTGTTTTGCGCATCGCACCGTTTTGGGCAATTTATCAGTCGCGCTGTTTTGCGCAGCGCACTGTTTTGTGCAGTTTACACTCGCGTTTTTTGCGCATCGCACTGTTTTGTGCTGTATACACCCGCACTGTTTTGAGCAGCGCACTGTTTTGTGCAGTTTATCACTCGCGCTGTTTTGCGCATCGCACTGTTTTGTGCAGTTTACACTCGGGCTATTTTGCGCATCGCACTGTTTTGTACAGTTTACACTCGCGTTGTTTTGCGTGTCGCACTGTTTTGTGCCGTTTACACTCGCGCTATTTTGCGCACTGCATTGTTTTGTGCAATTTATCACTCGCGCAGTTTTGCGCAGCGCACTGTTTTGTGGTGTTTGTCACTCGCGCCGTTTTGCGTGGCGCACTATTTTGTGCAGTTTACACTCGCGCCCTTTTACGCATCGCACTGTTTTGTGCAGTTTACACTCGCGCTGTTTCGCGGATTGCACTGTTTTGTGGAGTTTATCACTCGCGCTCTTTTGCGTATCGCACTGTTTTGTGCAGTTTACACTCGCGCTATTTTGCGCATCGCACTGTTTTGTGCAGTTTACACTCGAGCGCACTGTTTTATGCAGTTTATCACTCCCGCTGTTTCGCGCGGCTCTCTGTTTTGTGCAATTAATCACTCGCGCTGTTTTGCGCAGCGCAATGTTTTTTCCAGTCTACACTTGCGCTCTTTTACGCATCGCACTGTTTTGTGCAGTTTACTCTAGCGCAGTTTTGTGCATCGCACGGTTTTGTGCAGTTTATCACTCGCGCTGTTTTGCGCAGCGCACTGTTTTGTGCAGTTTCCACTCGCGCCCTTTTGCGCATCGCACTGTTTTGTGCAGTTTATACTCGCGCTGTTTTACGCATCGCACTGTTTTTGTGCAGTTTATCACTCTTGCTGTTTTGCGTAGCGCACTGTTTTGTGAAGTTTACACTCGCGCTGTTTTGCGTATCGCACTGTTTGTGTGCAGTTTGTCAGTCGCCCTGTTTTGCGCAGCGCACTGTTTTGTGCAGTTTACACTCGCGTTATTTTGCGCATCGCACTGTTTTGTGCAGTTTATCACTCGTGCTGTTTTGCGCAGCGCACTGTTTCGTGCAGTTTACACTCGCTCTGTTTTGCGCATCGCACTGTTTTGTGCAGTTTATCACTCGCGCTGTTTTGCAGAGCGCAATGTTTTGTGCAGTTTACACTCGCGCTGTTTTGCGCAGCGCACTGTTTTGTGGAGATTACACTCGCGCTTTTTGCGCATTGCACTGTTTTGTGCGGTTTACACGCGCACTGTTTTGCGCATCGCACCGTTTTGGGCAATTTATCAGTCGCGCTGTTTTGCGCAGCGCACTATTTTGTGCAGTTTACACTCGCGTTTTTTGCGCATCGCACTGTTTTGTGCTGTATACACCCGCACTGTTTTGAGCAGCGCACTGTTTTGTCCAGTTTCCACTCGCGCTGTTTTGCGCGTCGCACTGTTTTGTGCAGTTTATCACTCTCGCTATTTTTGCGCAGCGCACTGTTTTGTGCAGTTTACACTCGTGTTGTTTTGCGTATCGCACTGTTTTGTGCTTTTATCACTCGCGCTGTTTTGCGCAGCGCACTGTTTTGTGCAGTTTACACTCGTGCTCTTTTCGCAGCGCACTGATTTGTGCAGTTTGCACTCGCGCTTTTTGCGCATCGCACTGTTTTGTGCCATTTACACTCGCGCTGTTCTGCGCATCGCACTGTTTTGTGCAGTTTATCACTCGCGCTTTTTGCGCAGCGCACTATTTTGGGCAGTTTCCACTCGCGCAGTTTTGCGCATCGCACTATTTTGTGCAGTTTGTCACTCGCGCAGTTTTGCGTAACGGACTGTTTTGTGCAGTTTACACTCGCGGTGTTTTGCGTAGCGCACTGTTTTGTGCAGGTTATCACTCGCGCAGTTTTGCACAGCGCACTGTTCTGTGCTGTTTATCACTCGCGCCGTTTTGCGCAGCGCACTGTTTTGTGCAGTTTACACACGCGCCGTTTTACGTGTCGCACTATTTTGTGCAGTTTACACTCGCGCTGTTTCGCGCATCGCACTGTTTTGTGAAGTTTATCACTCGCGCTCTTTTGCCCATCGCACTGTTTTATGCAGTTTACACTCGTGCTATTTTGCGCATCGCACTGTTTTGTGCAGTTTACACTCGAGCTATTTTTGGCATCGCACTGTTTTGTGCAGTTTATCACTCCCGCTGTTTTGCGTAGCTCACTGTTTTGTGCAGTTTATCACTCGCGCTGTTTCGCGCATCGCACTGTTTTTGTGCAGTTTATCACTCGCACTGTTTTGCGCAGCGCAGTGTTTTGTGTAGTTTACACTCGCGCTGTTTTGCGCATCGCACCGTTTTGTGCAGTTTGCACTCGCGCTGTTTTGCGCATCGCACTTTTTGTGCAGTTTCCACTCGCGCTGTTTTGCACATCGCACTGTCTTGTGCAGTTTATCACTCGCGCTTTTTGCGCATCGCATTGTTTTGTGTAGTTTACACACGCGGTTTTTGCACATCGCACTGTTTTGTCCAGTTTACACTCGCGATGTTTTGCGCAGCGCACTGTTTTGTGCAGTTTACACTCGCGTTTTTTGCGCATCGCACTGTTTTGTGCTGTTTATCACTCGCGCTGTTTTGCGCAGCGCACTGTTTTGTGCAGTTTACACTCGTGCTCTTTGGCGTAGCGCACTGATTTGTGCAGTTTACAATCGAGCTTTTTGCGCATCGCACTGTTTTTTGCAGTTTACACTCGCGCTCTTTTATGCATCGCACTGTTTTGTGCAGTTTACACTCGCGCTGTTTTGCGCATCGCACTGTTTTGTGCAGTTTATCACTCGCGCTCTTTTGCGCATCGCACTGTTTTGTGCAGTTTACACTCGCGCTATTTTGCGCATCGCACTGTTTTGTGCAGTTTACACTCGCGTTGTTTTGCGCAGCGCACTGTTTTGTGCAGTTTCCACTCGCGCTGTTTTGCGCATTGCACTGTTTTGTGCAATTTATCACTCGCGCAGTTTTGCGCAGCGCACTGTTTTGTGGTGTTTGTCACCCGCGCCGTTTGGCGCAGCGCACTATTTTGTGCAGTTTACACTCACGCCCTTTTATGCATCGCACTGTTTTGTGCAGTTTACACTCGCGCTGTTTCGCGGATTGCACTATTTTGTGGAGTTTATCACTCGCGCTCTTTGGCGTATCGCACTGTTTTGTGCAGTTTACACTCGCGCTATTTTGCGCATCGCACTATTTTGTGCAGTTTACACTCGAGCTATTTTTGGCATTGCACTGTTTTGTGCAGTTTATCACTCCCACTGTTTCGCGCAGCTCACTGTTTTGTGCAGTTAATCACTCGCGCTGTTTTGCGCAGCGTAATGTTTTTTCCAGTCTACACTCGCACTCTTTTGCGCATCGCACTGTTTTGTGCAGTTTACTCTAGCGCAGTTTTGCGCATCGCACGGTTTTGTGCAGTTTATCACTCGCGCTGTTTTACGCAGCGCACTGTTTTGTGCAGTTTCCACTCGCGCCCTTTTGCGCATCGCACTGTTTTGTGCAGTTTACACTCTCGTTGTTTTACGCAGCGCACTGTTTTGTGCAATTTCCACTCGCGCCCTTTTGCGCATCGCACTGTTTTGTGCAGTTTACACACTCGGTGTTTTACGCATCGCACTGTTTTGTGCAGTTTACACTCTCGCAGTTTTGCGCAGCGCACTGTTTTGTGCTGTTTATCACTCGCGCCGTTTTGCGCAGCGCACTGTTTTGTGCAGTTTACACACGCGCCCTTTTACGTGTCGCACTGTTTTGTGCAGTTTACACTCGCGCTGTTTCGCGCATCGCACTGTTTTGTGCAGTTTATCACTCGCGCTCTTTTGTGCATCGCACTGTTTTGTGCAGTTTACACTCGCGCTATTTTGCGCATCGCACTGTTTTGTGAAGTTTACACTCGAGCTATTTTTGGCATCGCACTGTTTTGTGCAGTTTATCACTCCCGCTGTTTTGCGCAGCTCACTGTTTTGTGCAGTTTATCACTCGCACTGTTTCGCGCATCGCACTGTTTTTGTGCAGTTTATCACTCGCACTGTTTTGCGCAGCGCACTATTTTCTGAAGTTTACACTAGCGCTGTTTTGCGCATCGCACTATTTTGTGCAGTTTGCACTTGCGCTGTTTTGCGCATCGCACTATTTTGTGCAGTTTACACTCGCGCTGTTTTGCACATCGCACTGTCTTGTGCAGTTTATCACTCGCGCTTTTTGCGCATCGCATTGTTTTATGCAGTTTACACTCGCGGTTTTTGCACATCGCACTGTTTTGTCCAGTTTACACTCGCGCTGTTTTGCGCATCACACCGTTTTGTGCAGTTTATCACTCGCGATGTTTTGCGCAGCGCACTGTTTTGTGCAGGTTACACTCGCGTTTTTTGCGCATCGCACTGTTTTGTGCTGTTTATCACTCGCGCTGTTTTGCGCAGCGCACTGTTTTGTGCAGTTTACACTCGTGCACTTTGGCGCAGCGCACTGATTTGTGCAGTTTACACTCGAGCTTTTTGCGCATCGCACTGTTTTTTGCAGTTTACACTCGCGCTGTTCTGCGCATCGCACTGTTTTGTGCAGTTTATCACTCGCGGTTTTTGCGCGGCGCACTGTTTTGTGCAGTTTCCACTCGCGCTGTTTTGCGCATCGCGCTGTTTTGTGCTGTTTATCACTCGCGCTATTTGGCGCTGTTTATCACTCGCGCTGTTTTGTGCAGTTTACACTCGCGTTGTTCTGCGCAGCGCACTGTTTTGTGCAGTTTCCACTCGCGTTGTTTTGCGCGTCGCACTGTTTTGTGCAGTTTACACTAGCGCTGTTTCGCGCATCGCACTGTTTTGTGCAGTTTATCACTCGCGCTCTTTTGCGCATCGCACTGTTTTGTGCAGTTTACACTCGCGCTATTTTGCGCATCGCACTGTTTTGTGAAGTTTACACTCAAGCTATTTTTGGCATCGCACTGTTTTGTGCAGTTTATCACTCCCGCTGTTTTGCGCAGCTCACTGTTTTGTGCAGTTTATCACTCGCGCTGTTTCGCGCATCGCACTATTTTTGTGCAGTTTATCACTCGCACTGTTTTGCGCAGCGCACTGTTTTGTGAAGTTTACACTCGCGCTGTTTTGCGCATCGCACTGCTTTCTGCAGTTTGCACTCGCGCTGTTTTGCGTATCGCACTATTTTGTGCAGTTTACACTCGCGTTGTTTTGCACATCGCACTGTCTTGTGCAGTTTATCACTCGCGCTTTTTGCGCATCGTATTGTTTTATGCAGTTTACACTCGCGCTGTTTTGCGCATCACACCGTTTTGTGCAGTTTATCACTTGCGATGTTTTGCGCAGCGCACTATTTTGTGCAGGTTACACTCGCGTTTTTTGCGCATCGCACTGTTTTGTGCTGTTTATCACTCGCGCTATTTTGCGCAGCGCACTATTTTGTGCAGTTTACACTCGTGCTCTTTGGCGCAGCGCACTGATTTGTGCAGTTTACACTCGAGCTTTTTGCGCATCACACCGTTTTTTGCAGTTTACACTCGCGCTGTTCTGCGCATCGCACTGTTTTGTGCAGTTTATCACTCGCGCTTTTTGCGCGGCGCACTGTTTTGTGCAGTTTCCACTCGCGCTGTTTTGTGCTGTTTATCACTCGTGCTGTTTGGCGCTGTTTATCACTCGCGCTGTTTTGTGCAGTTTACACTCGCGTTGTTTTGCGCAGCGCACTGTTTTGTGCAGTTTCCACTCGCGCTGTTTTGCGCATTGCACTGTTTTGTGCAGTTTATCACTCACGCAGTTTTGCGCAGCGCACTGTTTTGTGCTGTTTGTCACTCGCGCCGTTTTGCGCAGACTGTTTTGTGCAGTTTACACTCGCGCCCTTTTACGCATCGCACTGTTTTGTGCAGTTTACACTCGCGCTGTTTCGCGCATCGCACTGTTTTGTGTAGTTTATCAGTCGCGCTCTTTTACGCATCGCACTGTTTTGTGCAATTTACACTCGAGGTATTTTTGGCATCGCATTGTTTTGTGCAGTTTATCACTACCGCTGTTTCGCGCAGCTCACTGTTTTGTGCAGTTAATCACTCGCGCTGTTTTGCGTAGCGCACTATTTTTTCCAGTTTACACTCGCGCTCTTTTGCGCATCGCACTATTTTGTGCAGTTTACTCCAGCGCAGTTTTGCGCATCGCACGATTTTGTGCAGTTTATCACTCGCGCTGTTTTGCGCAGCGTACTATTTTGTGCAGTTTCCACTCGTGCTCTTTTGCGCATCGCACTGTTTTGTGCAGTTTACACTCGCGCTGTTTTGCGCATCGCACTGTTTTTGTGCAGTTTATCACTCGCGCTGTTTTGCGCAGCGCACTGTTTTGTGCAGTTTACACTCGCGCTGTGTTGCGCATCGCACTCTTTTGTGCAGTTCACAGTCGCGCCATTTTACGCATCGCACTATATTGTGCAGTTTACACTCGCGCTGTTTTGCGCATCGCACTGTTTTGTGCAGCTTACACTTGCGTTGTTTTGGGCATTGCACTGTTTTGTGCAGTTTATCACTCGCGCTGTTTCACGCAGTGCACTGTTTTGTACAGTTTGTCACTCGCGCTTTTTTGCACAGCGCACTGTTTTGTGCAGTTTATCACTCGCGCTGTTTTGTGCTGCGCACTGTTTTGTCCAGTTTACACTGGTGCTCTTTTGCGCAGCGCACTGATTTGTGCAGTTTACACTCGCGCTTTGTGCGCATCGCACTGTTTTGTGCAGTTTACACTCGCGCTATTCTGCGCATCGCACTGTTTTGTGCAGTTTATCACGCGCGCTTTTTGCGCATCGCATTGTTTTGTTCAGTTTACACTGGTGCTGTTTGGCGCATCGCGCTGTTTTGTGCAGTTTATCACTCGCGCCATTTTGCGTAGCGCACTGTTTTGTGCAGTTTACACACGCGCCATTTTGCGCATCGCACTGTTTTGTGCAGTTTACACTCGCGCTGCTTTGCGCATCGCACTGTTTTTGTGCAATTTATCACTCGACTGTTTTGCGCAGCACACTGTTTTGTGCTGTTTATCACTTACGCTGTTTTGCGCAGCACACTGTTTTGTGCAGTTTCCACTCACACTGTTTTGCGCATCGCACTGTTTTGTGCTGTTTATCACTCGCGCAGTTTTGCGCAGCGCACTGTTTTGTGCAGTTTCCGCTCGCGCTATTTTGCGCCTCGCACTGTTTTGCGCAGTTTATCACTCGCGCTGTTTTGCGCAGCACACTGTTTTGTGCAGTTTACACTCCCTCTATTTTGCGCATCGCACTGTTTTGTGCTGTTTATCACTCGCGCTGTTTTGCGTAGCGCGCTGTTTTGCACAGCGCACTGTTTTGTGCAGTTTACACTCGCGCTGTTTTGCGCAGCGCATTGTTTTGTGGAGTTCACACTCGCGCTTTTTCCGCATCACACTGTTTTGTGCAGTTTACACTCGCGTTGTTTTGCGCATCGCATGTTTTGTGCAGTTTATCACTCGCGCTGTTTTGCGCAGCGCACTGTTTTGTGCAGTTTACACTCGCGCTTTTTGCGCATCGCACGGTTTTGTGCAGTTTACACTCGCGCTGTTTTGCACATCGCACCGTTTTGTGCGGTTTATCACTCGCGCTGTGTTGCGCAGCGCACTATTTTGTGCAGTTTATCACTCGCGCCATTTTGCGCAGCGCACACTTTTGTGCAGTTCACAGTCGCGCCATTTTACGCATCGCACTATATTGTGCAGTTTGCACTCGCGCTGTTTTCCGCATCGCACAGTTTTGTGCAGCTTACACTCGCGTTGTTTTGGGCATCGCACTGTTTTGTGCAGTTTATCACTCGCGCTGTTTCACGTAGTGCACTGTTTTGTACAGTTTGTCACTCACGCTTTTTTGCACAGCGCATGTTTTGTGCAATTTACACTCGCGCTGTTTTGCGCTGCACACTGTTTTGTGCAGTTTATCACTCGCGCTGTTTTGTGCTGCGCACTGTTTTGTCCAGTTTACACTGGTGCTCTTTTGCGCAGCGCACTGATTTGTGCAGTTTACACTCGCGCTTTGTGCGCATCGCACTGTTTTGTGCAGTTTACACTCGCGCTATTCTGCGCATCGCACTGTTTTGTGCAGTTTATCACGCGCGCTTTTTGCGCATCGCACTGTTTTGTTCAGTTTACACTGGCGCTGTTTTGCGCATCGCACTGTTTTGTGCAGTTTATCACTCGCGCCATTTTGCGTAGCGCACTGTTTTGTGCAGTTTACACACGCGCCATTTTGCGCATCGCACGGTTTTGTGCAGTTTACACTCGCGCCGCTTTGCGTATCGCACTGTTTTTGTGCAATTTATCACTCGCGCTGTTTTGCGCAGCACACTGTTTTGTGCTGTTTATCACTCACGCTGTTTTGCGCAGCGCACTGTTTTGTGCAGTTTCCACTCGCACTGTTTTGCTCATCGCACTGTTTTGTGCTGTTTATCACTCGCGCAGTTTTCCGCAGCGCACTGTTTTGTGCAGTTTCCGCTCGCGCTATTTTGCGCCTCGCACTGTTTTGCGCAGTTTATCACTCGCACTGTTTTGCGCAGCACACTGTTTTGTGCAGTTTACACTCCCTCTATTTTGCGCATCGCACTGTTTTGTGCTGTTTATCACTCGCGCTGTTTTGCGGAGCGCACTGTTTTGTGCAGTTTACACTCGCGCTATTTTGCGCAGCGCACTGTTTTGTGGAGTTTACACTCGCGCTTTTTACGCATCGCACTGTTTTGTGCAGTTTACACTCGCGCAGTTTTGCGCATCGCACTGTTTTTGTGCAGTTTATCACTCGCGCTGTTTTGCGCAGCACACTATTTTGTGCAGTTTACACTCGCGCTGTTTTGCGCATCGCACTGTTTTGTGCAGTTTATCACTCGCGCTGTTTTGTGCTGCGCACTGTTTTGTCCAGTTTACACTGGTGCTCTTTTGCGCAGCGCACTGATTTGTGCAGTTTACACTCGCGCTTTGTGCGCATCGCACTGTTTTGTGCAGTTTACACTCGCGCTATTCTGCGCATCGCACTGTTTTGTTCAGTTTATCACGCGCGCTTTTTGCGCATCGCACTGTTTTGTTCGGTTTACACTAGCGCTGTTTTGCGCATCGCGCTGTTTTGTGCAGTTTATCACTCACGCCATTTTGCGTAGCGCACTATTTTGTGCAGTTTACACACGCGCCATTTTGCGCATCGCACTGTTTTGTGCAGTTTACACTCGCGCTACTTTGCGCATCGCGCTGTTTTTGTGCAATTTATCACTCGCGTTGTTTTGCGCAGCACACTGTTTTGTGCTGTTTATCACTCGCGCTGTTTTGCGCAGCGCACTGTTTTGTGCAGTTTCCACTCGCGCTGTTTTGCGTATCGCACTATTTTGTGCTGTTTATCACTCGCGCAGTTTTGTGCAGCGCACTGTTTTGTGCAGTTTTCGCTCGCGTTGTTTTGCGCCTCGCGCTGTCTTGCGCAGTTTATCACTCGCGCTGTTTTGCGCAGCACACTGTTTTGTGCAGTTTACACTCCCTCTATTTTGCGCATCGCACTGTTTTGTGCTGTTTATCACTCCCGCTGTTTTGCGGAGCGCACTGTTTTGTGCAGTTTACACTCGCGCTATTTTCCGCAGCGCACTGTTTTGTGGAGTTTACACTCGCGCTTTTTGCGCATCGCACTGTTTTGTGCAGTTTACACTCGCGCTGTTTTGTGCATCGCACCGTTTTGGGCAGTTTATCACTCGCGCTGTTTTGCGCAGCGCACTGTTTTGTGTAGTTTACACTCGCGTTTTTTGCGCATCGCACTGTTTTGTGCTGTTTACACCCGCGCTGTTTTTACCGAGCACTGTTTTGTGCAGTTTCCACTCACGTTGTTTTGCGCATCGCACTGTTTTGTGCAATTTCCGCTCGCGCTATTTTTCGCATCGCACTGTTTTGTGCAGGTTATCACTCGCGCTGTTTTGCGCAGCGCACTCTTTTGTGCAGTTTATCACTCGCGCAATTTGGCACAGCGCACTGTTTTGTGCAGTTTACATTCGCGCCATTTTACGCATCGCACTGTTTTGTGCAGTTTGCACTCGCGCTGTTTTCCGCATCGCACTGTTCTGTGCAGTTTACACTCACGTTGTTTTGGGCATCGCACTGTTTTGTGCAGTTTATCACTCGCGATGTTTCACGCAGCGCCCTGTTTTGTGCAGTTTGTCACTCGCGCTTTTTTGCGCAGTGCACGGTTTTGTGCAGTTTACACTCGCGCTGTTTTGCGCAGCACACTGTTTTGTGCAGTTCCCACTCGCGCTGTTTTACGCAGCGCACTGTTTTGTGCTGTTTATCACTCGCGCGGTTTTGCGCAGCGCACTGTTTTGTGCTGTTTATCCCTCGCGCCGTTTTGCGCAGCGCACAGTTTTGTGCAGTTTACACTCGCGCCATTTTACGCATCGCACTATTTTGTGCGGTTTACACTCGCGCTGTTTTGCGCGTCGCACTGTTTTGTGCAGTTTATCATTCGCGCTGTTTTGCGCAGCCCACTGTTTTATGCAGTTTACACTCGCGCTTTTTGCGCATCGCACTGTTTTGTGCAGTTTATCACTCGGGCTGTTTTGCGCATCGCACAGTTTTGTGCAGTCTATCACTCGCGCTATTTTGCACATCGCACTGTTTTGTGCAGTTTATCACTCGCGCTGTTTTGCGCTGCGCACTGTTTTGTGCAGTTTACACTCGTGCTCTTTTACGCAGCGCACTGATTTGTGTAGTTTACACTCGCGCTTTGGGCGCATCGCACTGTTTTGTGCAGTTTACACTCGCGCTGTTCTGCGCATCGCACTGTTTTGTGCAGTTTATCACGCGCGCTTTTTGCGCATCGCACTGTTTTGTGCAGTTTACACTAGCGCTGTTTTGCGCATCGCACTGTTTTGTGCAGTTTATCACTCGCGCCATTTTGCGCAGCGCACTGTTTTGTGCAGTTTACACACGTGCCATTTTGCGCATCGCACTGTTTTGTGCAGTTTACACTCGCGCTGTTTTGCGCATCGCACTGTTTTTGTGCAGTTTATCACTCGCGCTGTTTTGCGCAGCACACTGTTTTGTGCAGTTTACACTCGCGCTGTTTTGCGCATCGCACTGTTTTGTGCTGTTTATCACTCGCGCCATTTTGCGCAACGCACTGTTTTGTGCAGTTTACACTCGCGCCATTTTACGCATCGCACTATTTTGTGCAGTTTACACTCGCGCTGTTTTGTGCATCGCACTGTTTTGTGCAGTTTATCACTCGCGCTGTTTTGCGCAGCGCACTGTTTTGTGCAGTTTACACTCGCGCTCTTTTGCGCATCGCACTGTTTTGTGCAGTTTATCACTCGCGCTGTTTTGCGCATCGCACTGTTTTGTGCAGTTTATCACTCGCGCTATTTTGCACATCGCACTGTTTTGTGCAGTTTATCACTCGCGCTGTTTTGCGCTGCGCACTGTTTTGTGCAGTTTACACTCGTGCTCTTTTACGCAGCGCACTGATTTGTGTAGTTTACACTCGCGCTTTGGGCGCATCGCACTGTTTTGTGCAGTTTACACTCGCGCTGTTCTGCACATCGCATTGTTTTGTGCAGTTTATCACGTGCGCTTTTTGCGCATCGCACTGTTTTGTTCAGCTTACACTAGCGCAGTTTTGCGCATCGCACTGTTTTGTGCAATTTATCACTCGCGCCATTTTGCGCAGCGCACTGTTTCGTGCAGTTTACACACGCGCCATTTTGCGCATCGCACTGTTTTGTGCAGTTTACACTCGCGCTGTTTTGCGCATCGCACTGTTTTTGTGTAGTTTATCACTCGCGCTGTTTTGCGCAACACACTGTTTTGTGCAGTTTACACTCGCGCTGTCTTGCGCATCGCACTGTTTTGTGCTGTTTATCACTCGCGCCATTTTGCGCAACGCACTGTTTTATGCG
Organism: Camellia japonica; assembly: GCA_030407325.1. Taxonomy (NCBI): domain Eukaryota; kingdom Viridiplantae; phylum Streptophyta; class Magnoliopsida; order Ericales; family Theaceae; genus Camellia; species Camellia japonica. Next base: position 12,093 of record JAPPVO010006609.1, on the reverse strand, counting down.
GTTTACACTCGCGCCATTTTACGCATCGCACTATTTTGTGCAGTTTACACTCGCGCTGTTTTGTGCATCGCACTGTTTTGTGCAGTTTGTCACTCGCGCACTTTTGCGCACCGCACTGTTTTGTGCACTTTACACCCGCGCTATTTTGCACATCGCACTGTTTTGTGCAGTTTACACTCGGGCTGTTTTGGGGCATCGCACTGTTTTGTGCAGTTTATCTCTCACGCTGTTTCGCGCGGCGCACTATTTTGTGCAGTTTATCACTTGCCCTGTTTTGCGCAGCGCACTGTTTTTTCTTGTTTACACTCGCGCTCTTTTGCACATCGCACTGTTTTGTGCAGTTTACTCAAGCGCAGTTTTGCGCATCGCACGGTTTTGTGCAGTTTATCACTCGCGCTGTTTTGCGCACCGCACAGTTTTGTGCAGTTTCCACTCGCGCTTTTTTGGGCATCGCATTGTTTTGTGCAGTTTACACTCGTGCTGTTTTGCGCATCGCACTGTTTTGGTGCAGTTTATCACTCGCGCTGTTTTGCGCAGCGCACTATTTTGTGCAGTTTACACGTGCGCTTTATGCGCATCGCACGATTTTGTGCAGTTTACAGTCACGCTGTTTTGCGCATCGCACCGTTTTGTGCGGTTTGTCACTAGCGCTGTTTTGCGCAGCACACTATTTTGTGCAGCGCACTATTTTGGGCAGTTTATCACTCGCGCCATTTTGCGCAGCGCACTCTTTTGTGCAGTTCACAGTCGCGCCATTTTACGCATCGCACCGTTTTGTGCAGTTTACACTCGTGTTGTTTTGGGCATCGCACTGTTTTGTGCAGTTTATCACTCGCGCTGTTTCACGCAGCGCACTATTTTGTGCAATTTGTCACTCGCGCTTTTTTGCACAGCGCACTGTTTTATGCAGTTTACACTCGCGCTGTTTTGCGCTGACACTGTTTTGTGTAGTTTATCACTCGCGCTCTTTTGCGCATCGCACTATTTTGTGCAGTTTACACTAGCGCTGTTTTGCGCATCGCACAGTTTTGTGCAGTTTATCACTCGCGCTGTTTTGCGCAGCGCACTGTTTTGTGCAGTTTACACTCGCACTCTTTTGCGCATCGCACTGTTTTGTGCAGTTTACACTCGCGCTGTTTTGCGCATCGCACTGTTTTGTGCAGTTTATCACTCGTGTTGTTTTGCGCAGCGCACTGTTTTGTGCAGTTTACACTCGCGCTTTTTGCGCATCGCACTGTTTTGTGCAGTTTATCACTCGCGCTGTTTTGCGCATCGCACTGTTTTGTGCAGTTTATCACTCGCGCTGTTTTGCGCATTGCACTGTTTTGTGCAGTTTATCACTCGCGCTGTTTACACTCGTGCCATTTTGCGCAGCGCACTATTTTGTGCAGTTTACACACGCGCCATTTTGCGCATCGCACTGTTTTGTGCAGTTTACACTCGCGCTGTTTTGCGCATCGCACTGTTTTTGTGTAGTTTATCACTCGCGCTGTTTTACGCAGCACACTGTTTTGTGCAGTTTACACTCACGCTGTTTTGCGCACCGCACTATTTTCTGCTGTTTATCACTCGCGATGTTTTGCGCAGCGCGCTGTTTTGTGCAGTTTCCACTCGCGCTGTTTTGCGCATCGCACTGTTTTGTGTTGTTTATCACTCGCACTGTTTTGCGCAGCGCACTGTTTTTGCAGTTTACACTCGTGCTCTTTTGCGCAGCGCATTGATTTGTGTAGTTCACACTCGTGCTTTTTGCGCATCGCACTGTTTTGTGCAGTTTACACTCGCGCTATTCTGCGCATCGCATTGTTTTGTGCAGTTTATCAGTCACGCTTTTTGCGCATCGCACTGTTTTGTGCAGTTTACACTCGCGATTTTTTCGCGTCGCATTGTTTTGTGTAGTTTACACTCGCGCTGTTTTGTGCAGCGCACTGTTTTGTGCCATTTCCACTCGCGCCCATTTGCTCATCGCACTGTTTTGTGCAGTTTACACTCGCGCTGTTTTGCGCAGCGCACTGTTTTGGGCAGTTTACACTCGCGCCCTTTTTGCGCATTGCACTGTTTTGTGCAGTTTACACTCGCGCTGTTTCGCGCGTCGCGCTGTTTTTGTGCAGTTTATCACTCGCGCTGTTTTGCGCAGTGCACTGTTTTGTGCCGTTTACACTCGCGCTGTTTTGCGCATCGCACTGTTTTGTGCTGTTTACGCTCGCGCTGTTTTGTGCAGCGCACTGTTTTCTGGAGTTTACACTCGCGGTTTTTGCGCATTGCACTATTTTGTGCAGTTTACACACGCGCTGCTTTGTGCCTCGCACCGTTTTGTGCGGTTTATCACTCGCGCTGTTTTGCACAGCGCACTGTTTTGTGCAGTTTACACTCGCGCTTTTTGCGCTTCGCACTGTTTTGTGCTGTTTACACTCGCGCTGTTTTGCACATCGCACCGTTTTGTGCGGTTTATCACTCGCGCTGTTTTGCGCAGCGCACTGTGTTGTGCAGTTTACACTCGCGCTTTTTGCATATCGCACTGTTTTGTGCAGTTTACACTCGCGCTGGTTTGCGCATCACACCGTTTTGTGCGGTTTATCACTCGCGCTGTTTTGCGCAGCGCACTATTTTGTGCAGTTTACACTCGCGCTGGTTTGCGCATCGCACCGTTTTGTGCGGTTTATCACTCGCGCTGTTTTGCGCAGCGCACTATTTTGTGCAGTTTACACTCGCGATTTTTGCGCATCGCACAGTTTTGTGCTGTTTACACCCGTGCTCTTTTGAGCAGCGCACTGTTTTGTGCGGTTTCCACTCGCACTGTTTTGTGGCTCGCACTATTTTATGCAGTTTATCACTCGCGCTGTTTGGCGCAGCGCACTGTTTTGTGCAGTTTACACACGCGCTGTTTTGCGGAGCGCACTGTTTTGTGCAGTTTACACTCGCGCTATTTTGCGCAGCGCACTGTTTTGTGGAGTTTACACTCGCGCTTTTTGCGCATCGCACTGTTTTGTGCAGTTTACACTCGCGCTGTTTTGCGTATAGCACCATTTTAGGCAGTTTATCACTCGCGCTGTTTTGCGTAGCACACTGTTTTGTGCAGTTTACACTCGTGTTTTTTGCGCATCGCACTATTTTGTGCTGTTTACACCCGCGCTGTTTTGAGCAGCGCACTATTTTGTGCAGTTCCCAATCGCGCTGTTTTGCGCGTCGCACAGTTTTGTGCAGTTTATCACTCGCGCTGTTTTGCGCAGCGCAATGTTTTGTGCAGTTTACACTCGCGCTGTTTTGCGCATCGCACTGTGTTGTGCTGTTTATCACTCGCGCTGTTTTGCGCAGCGCACTGTTTTGTGCAGTTTACACTTGTGCTCTTTTGCGCAGCGCACTGATTTGTGCAGTTTACACTTGCGCTTTTTGCGCATCGCACTGTTTTGTGCAATTTACACTCGCGCTGTTCTGCGCATCACACTGTTTTGTGCAGTTTATCACTCGCGCTTTTTGCGCACCGCACTGTTTTGTGCAGTTTACGCTCTCGATTTTTGCGCATTGCACTGTTTTGTGCAGTTTACACTCGTGCTGTTTTGCGCATCGCACTGTTTTGTGTTGTTTATCACTCGCGCCGTTTTGCGCAGCGAACTGTTCTGTGCAGTTTACACTAGCGCTGTTTTGCGCATCGCACTGTTTTGTGCTATTTATCACTCGCGCTGTTTTGCGCAGCGCACTGTTTTGTGCAGTTTACACTCGCGCTCTTTTGCGCAGCGCACTGTTTTGTGGAGTTTACACTCGCGCTTTTTGCGCATCGCACTATTTTGTGCAGTTTACACTCGCGTTGTTTTGCGCATCGCACCGTTTTGGGCAGTTTATCACTCGCGCTGTTTTGCGCAGCGCACTGTTTTGTGCAGTTTACACTCGCGTTTTTTGCGCATCGCACTGTTTTGTGCTGTTTACACCCGCGCTGTTTTGAGCAGCGCACTATTTTGTGCAGTTTCCACTCGCGCTGTTTTGCGCGTCGCACTGTTTTGTGCAGTTTATCACTCGCGCTGTTTTGCGCAGCGCACTGTTTTGTGCAGTTTACACTCGCGCTGTTTTGCGCATCGCACTGTTTTGTGCTGTTTATCACTCGCGCTGTTTTGCGCAGCGCACTGTTTTGTGCAGTTTACACTTGTGCTCTTTTGCGCAGCGCACTGATTTGTGCAGTTTACACTCGCGCTTTTTGCGCATCGCACTGTTTTGTGCAATTTACACTCGCGCTGTTTTGCGCATCGCACTGTTTTTGTGCAGTTTATCACTCGAGCTGTTTTGCGCAGTGCACTGTTTTGTGCAGTTTACACTCACGCTGTTTTGCGCATCGCACTGTTTTGTGCTGTTTACGCTCGCGCTGTTTTGTGCGGTGCACTGTTTTCTGGAGTTTACACTCGCACTTTTTGCGCATCGCATAGTTTTGTGCTGTTTACACTCGCGCTATTTTGCGCATCGCACTGTTTTGTGCAGTTTATCACTCGCGCTGTTTTGCGGAGTGCACCGTTTTGTGCAGTTTACACTTGCGTTTTTTGCGCATCGCACTGTATTGTGCTGTTTACACCTTCGCTGTTTTGAGTAGCGCACTGTTTTGTGCAGTTTACACTCGCACTGTTTTGCGCATCGCATTTTTTTGTGCAGTTTACACTCGCGCTGTTTTGCGCATCGCACTGTTTTGTGCAGTTTATCACTCGCGCTGTTTTGCGCAGCGCAATGTTTTGTGCAGTTTACACTCATGCTTTTTGCACATCGCACTGTTTTGTGCAGTTTACACTCGCGTTGTTTTGCGCAGCGCACTGTTACTGTGCAGTTTACAGTCGCGGTTTTTGCGCATCGCACTGTTTTGTGCAGTTTACACTCACGCCGTTTTGCGCATCGCACCGTTTTGTGCGATTTATCACTCGCGCTGTTTTGCGCAGCGCACTGTTTTGTGCACTTTACACTCGCGGTTTTTGCACATCGCACAGTTTTGTGCTGTTTACACCCGCGCTATTTTGAGCAGCGCGCTGTTTTGTGCAGTTTCCACTCTCGCTGTTTTGCGCCTCGCACTGTTTTGCGCAGTTTATCACTCGCGCTGTTTTGCGCATCGCACTGTTTTGTGCTATTTACCACTCGCGCTGTTTTGCGGAGCGCACTATTTTGTGCAGTTTACATTCGCGCTATTTTCCGCAGTGCACTGTTTTGTGGAGTTTACACTCGCGCTTTTTGCGCATCGCACTATTTTGTGCAGTTTACACTCGCGCTGTTTTGCGCATAGCAACGTTTTGGGCAGTTTAGCACTCGCGCTGTTTTGCGCAGCGCACTATTTTGTGCAGTTTACACTCGCGTTTTTTCCGCATCGCACTGTTTTGTGCTGTTTACACCCGCGCTGTTTTGAGCAGCGCACTGTTTTGTGCAGTTTCCAATCGTGCTGTTTTGCGCGTCGCACAGTTTTGTGCAGTTTATCACTCGCGCTGTTTTGCGCAGCGCAATGTTTTGTGCAGTTTACACTCGCACTGTTTTGCGCATCACACTGTTTTGTGATGTTTATCACTCGCGCTGTTTTGCGCAGCGCACTGTTTTGTGCAGTTTACACTTGTGCTCTTCTGCGCAGCGCACTGATTTGTGCAGTTTACACTCGCGCTTTTTGCGAATCGCACTATTTTATGCAATTTACACTCGCGTTGGTCTGCGCATCACACTGTTTTGTGCAGTTTATCACTCGCGCTTTCTGCGCATCGCACTGTTTTGTGCAGTTTAAACTCTCGGTTTTTGCGCATTGCACTGTTTTGTGCAGTTTACACACGCACTGTTTTGCGCATCGCACTGTTTTGTGTTGTTTATCACTCGCGCTGTTTTGCGCAGCGCACGGTTTTGTGCAGTTTGCACTCGTGCTCTTTTGCGCAGCGCATTGATTTGTGTAGTTTACACTCGTGCTTTTTGCGCATCGCACTGTTTTGTGCAGTTTACACTCGCGCTGTTCTGTGCATTGCATTGTTTTGTGCAGTTTATCACTCACGCGTTTTGCGCATCCCACTGTTTTGTGCAGTTTACACTCGCGGTTTTTGCGCATCGCACTGTTTTGTGTAGTTTACACTCGCGCTGTTTTGCGCAGCGCACTGTTTTGTGCCATTTGCACTCGCGCCCTTTTGCGCATCGCACTGTTTTGTGCAGTTTACACTCGCGATGTTTTGCGCATCGCACTGTTTTTGTGCAGTTTATCACTCGCGCTGTTTTGCGCAGCGCACTGTTTTGTGCAGTTTACACTCGCGCTATTTTGCGCATCGCACTGTTTTGTGCAGTTTACACTCGCGTTGTTTTGCGCGTCGCGCTGTTTTTGTGCAGTTTATCACTTGCGCTGTTTTGCGCAGTGCACTGTTTTGTGCAGTTTACACTCGCGCTGTTTTGCGCATCGCACTGTTTTGTGCTGTTTACGCTCGCGCTCTTTGTGCAGCGCACTATTTTCTGGAGTTTACACTCGCACTTTTTGCGCATCGCACAGTTTTGTGCAGTTTACACTCGCGCTGTTTTGCGCATCGCACTATTTTGTGCAGTTTATCACTCGCGCTGTTTTGCGCAGCGCACCGTTTTGTGCAGTTTACACTCGCATTTTTTGCGCATCGCACTGTATTGTGCTGTTTACACCTGCGCTGTTTTGAGCAGCGCACTGTTTTGTGCAGTTTACACTCGCGCTGTTTTGCGCAGCGCACTGTTTTGTGGAGTTTACACTCGCTCTTTTTGCGCATCGCACTGTTTTGTGCAGTTTACACTCGTGCTGTTTTGCGCATCGCACTGTTTTGTGCAGTTTATCACTCGCGCTGTTTTGCGCAGCGCACTGTTTTGTGCAGTTTACACTCGCGCTTTTTGCGCATCGCACTGTTTTGTGCAGTTTACACTCGCGTTGTTTTGCGCATCGCACCGTTTTGTGCAGTTTATCACTCGCGCTGTTTTGCGCAGCGCACTATTTTGTGCAGTTTACACTCGCGCTTTTTGCGCATCGCACTGTTTTGTGCAGTTTACACTCACGCTGTTTTGCGCATCGCACTGTTTTGTGCAGTTTATCACTCGCGCTCTTTTTTACGCATCGCACTGTTTTGTGCAGTTTACACTCGCGCTGTTTTGCACATCGCATAGTTTTGTGCTGTTTACACCTGCGTTGTTTTGAGCAGCACACTGTTTTGTGCAGTTTCCACTCACGCTATTTTGCGCCTCGCACTATTTTGCGCAGTTTATCACTCGCGTTGTTTTGCGCAGCGCACTGTTTTGTGCAGTTTACACTCGCTCTGTTTTGCGCATCGCACTTTTTATGTGCTGTTTATCACTCGCGCTTGTTTGCATAGCGCACGGTTTTATGCAGTTTACACTCGCGCAGTTTTGCGCAGCACACTGTTTTGTGCAGTTCCCACTCGGGCTGTTTTGCGCGTCGCACTGTTTTGTGCAGTTTATCACTCGCGCGGTTTTGCGTAGCGCACTGTTTCTCGTTGTTTATCACTCGCGCCGTTTTGCGCAGCGCACTGTTTTGTGCAGTTTACACTCGCGCCATTTTACGCATCGCACTATTTTGTGCAGTTTACACTCGCGCTGTTTTGCGCATCGCACTTTTTGTGCAGTTTATCACTCGCGCTCTTTTGCGCCTTGCACTGTTTTGTGCAGTTTACACTCGCGCTATTTTGCGCTCGCACTGTTTTGTGCAGTTTACACTCGGGCTGTTTTGGGGCATCGCACTGTTTTGTGCAGTTTATCACCCCCGCTGTTTCGGGCAGCGCGTTGTTTTGTGCAGTTTATCACTCGCGCTGTTTTGCGCAGCGCACTATTTTTTCCTGTTTACACTCGCGCTCTTTTGCGCGTCGCACTGTTTTGTGCAGTTTACTCTAGCGCTGTTTTGCGCATCGCACGGTTTATTGCAGTTTATCACTCGCGCTGTTTTGCGCATCGCACTGTTTTGTGCAGTTTGCACTCGTGCTTTTTTGTGCATCGCAATGTTTTGTGCAGTTTACACTCGCGCTGTTTTGCGCATCGCACTGTTTTGTGCAGTTTGCACTCGTGCTTTTTTGTGCATCGCACTGTTTTGTGCAGTTTACACTCGCGCTGTTTTGCGCATCGCACTGTTTTTTGCAGTTTATCACTCGCGCTGTTTTGCGCAGCGCACTGTTTTGTGCAGTTTACACTCGCGCTGTTTTGCGCATCGCACTTTTTTTGTGCAGTTTATCACCCGCGCTGTTTTGCGCAGCGCACTGTTTTGTGCAGTTTACACTCGCGCTGTTTTGTGCATCGCGCTGTTTTGTGCAGTTTATCACTCGCGTTGTTTTGCACAGCGCACTGTTTTGTGCAGTTTATCACTCGCGCTGTTTTGCGCAGCGCACTGTTTTGTGCAGTTTACTCTCGCGCTGTTTTGTGCAGCGCACAGTTTTGTGGAGTATACACTCACGTTTTTTGCGCATCGCACTGTTTTGTGCAGTTTACACTCGCGCTGTTTTGCGCATCGCACTGTTTTGTGCAGTTTATCACTCGCGCTGTTTTCCACATCACACTGTTTTGTGCAGTTTACACTCGCGCTATTTTGCACATCGTACTGTTTTTGTGTAGTTTATCACTCGCGCTGTTTTGCGCAGCGCACTGTTTTGTGCAGTTTACACTCGCTCTGTTTTGCGCATCGCACTGTTTTGTGCAGTTTATCACTCACGCTGTTTTGCGTAGCGCACGGTTTTGTGCAGTTTACACTCGCGCTGTTTTGCGCAGCGCACTGTTATGTGGAGTTTACACTTGCGTTTTTTGCGCATCGCACTGTTTTGTGCAGTTTACACTCGTGCTGTTTTGCGCAGCTCACTATTTTGCGCAGCGTACTGTTTTGTGCAGTTTCCAATTTCGTTGTTTTGCGCATCGCACAATTTTCTGCTGTTTATCACTCGCGCTGTTTTGCGCAGCGCACTATTTTGTGCAGTTTACAGTCGTGCACTTTTGCGCAGTGCACCGTTTTGTGCAGTTTCCAATCGCGTTGTTTTGCGCATCGCACTGTTTTGTGCTGTTTATCACTCGCGCTGTTTTGCGCAGCGCACTGTTTTGTGCAGTTTACACTCGTGCTCTTTTGCGCAGCGCACCGTTTTGTGCAGTTTCCAATCGCGTTGTTTTGCGCATCGCACTGTTTTGTGCTGTTTATCACTCGCGCTGTTTGGCGCAGCGCACTGTTTTGTGCAGTTTACACTCGCTCTGTTTTGCGCATCGCACTGTTTTGTGCAGTTTACACTCGCGCTATTTCGCGCAGCGCACTGTTTTGTGCAGTTTACACTCGCGCTTTTTGCGCATCGCACTGTTTTGTGCAGTTTACACTCGTGCTGTTTTGCACGTAGCACTGTTTTGGGCAGTTTATCACTCGCGCTATTTTGTGCAGCGCACTGTTTTATGCAATTTACACTCGCATTTTTTGCGCATCGCACTGTTTTGTGCTGTTTGCACTCGCGCTGTTTTGAGCAGCACACTGTTTTGTGCAGTTTCCAATCGCGCTGTTTTGCACGTCGCACAGTTTTGTGCAGTTTATCACTCGCGCTATTTTGCGCATCGCACTGTTTTGTGCTGTTTATCACTTGCGCTGTTTTGCGCAGCGCACTGTTTTGTGCAGTTTCCACTTGTGCTCTTTTCCGCAGCGCACTGATTTGTGCAGTTTACACTCGCGCTTTTTGCGCATCGCACTGTTTTGTGCAATTTACACTCGCGCTGTTCTGCGCATCGCACTGTTTTGTGAAGTTTATCACTCGCGCTTTTTGCGCATCGCACTGTTTTGTGCAGTTTACAGTCTCGGTTTTTGCGCATCGCACTGTCTTGTACAGTTTACACTCGCGCTGTTTTGCTTATCGCACCGTTTTGTGCAGTTTATCACTCGCGCTGTTTTGTGCAGCGCGCTGTTTTGTGCAGTTTACACTCGTGCTTTTTGCACATCGCACTGTTTTGTGCAGTTTACACTCGCGGTTTTGCGCAACGCACCGTTTTGTGCGGTTTATCACTCGCGCTGTTTTGCGCCGCGCACTGTTTTGTACAGTTTACACTCGCGCTTTTTGTGCATCGCACTGTTTTGGGCAGTTCACACTCGCGATGTTTTGCGCATCGCACCATTTTGTGCCATTTATCACTCGCGCTGTTTTGTGCAGCGCACTGTGTTGTGCAGTTTACACTCGCGCTTTTTCCGCATCGCACTGTTTTGTGCAGTTTACACTCGCGCTGGTTTGCGCATCGCACCGTTTTGTGCGGTTTATCAATCGCGCTATTTTGCGCAGCGCACTGTTTTGTGCAGTTTACACTTGCTGTTTTTGCGTATCGCACAGTTTTGTGCTGTTTACACCCGCGCTATTTTGAGCAGCGCACTATTTTGTGCAGTTTCCACTTGCGTTGTTTTGCGCCTCGCACTATTTTCTGCAGTTTATCACTCGCGCTGTTTTGCGCAGCGCACTGTTTTGTGCAGTTTACACTCGCTCTGTTTTGCGCATCGCACTGATTTGTGCTGTTTATCACTCGCGTTGTTTTGCGGAGCGCACTGTTTTGTGGAGTTTAAACTCACGCTTTTTGCGCATCGCACTGTTTTGTGCAATTTACACTCGCGCTGTTTTGCGCATCGCACTGTTTTGGGCAGTTTATCACTCGCGCTGTTTTGCACAGCGCGCTGTTTTGTGCAGTTTACACCCACATTTTTTGCGCATCGCACTGTTTTGCACTGTTTACACCCGCGCTGTTTTGAGCAGCGCACTGTTTTGTGTAGTTTCCACTGGCGCTGTTTTGCGGATCGCACTGTTTTGTGCAGTTTCCACTCGTGCTGTTTTTCGCATCGCACTATTTTGTGCAGTTTATCACTCGCGCTGTTTTGCGCAGTGCACTCTTTTGTGCAGTTTATCACTCGCGCCATTTGGCGTAGCGCACTATTTTGTGCAGTTTACACTCGCGCATTTTACGCATCACACTGTTTTGTACAGTTTGCACTCGCGCTGTTTTGCGCATCGCACTGTTTTGTGCAGTTTACACTCACGTTGTTTTGGGCATCACACTGTTTTGTGCATTTTATCACTCACGCTGTTTAACGCAGCGCCCTATTTTGTGCAGTTTGTCACTCGCGCTTTTTGGCGCAGCACATTGTTTTGTGCAGCTTACACTCGCGCTGTTTTGCGCAGCACACTGTTTTGTGCAGTTCCCAATCGCGCTGTTTTACGCATCGCACTGTTTTCTGCAGTTTATCACTCACGCGATTTTGCGCAGCGCACTGTTTTGTGCTGTTTATCACTCACGCCGTTTTGCGCAGCGCACTGTTTTGTGCAGTTTACACTCGCGCCATTTTACGCATCGCACTATTTTGTGCAGTTTACACTCGCGCTGTTTTGCGTATCCCACTGTTTTGTGCAGTTTATCACTCGCGCTCTTTTGCGCATTGCACTGTTTTGTGCAGTTTACACTCGCGCTATTTTGCGCATTGCATTGTTTTGTGGAGTTTACACTCAGGCTGTTTTGGGGCATCGCACTGTTTTGTGCAGTTTATCACTCCCGCTGTTTCGTGCAGCGCACTATTTTGTGCTGTTTACACTCGCGCTCTTTTGCGCATCACACTGTTTTGTGCAGTTTACACTAGCGCTGTTTTGCGCATCGCACAGTTTTGTGCAGTTTATCACTCGCGCTGTTTTGCGCAGCGCACTGTTTTGTGCAATTTCCACTCGCGCTCTTTTGCGCATCGCACTGTTTTGTGCAGTTTACACTCGCGCTGTTTTGCGCAGCGCACTGTTTTGTGCAGTTTACACTCGCGCTGTTTTGCGCATCGCACTGTTTTGTGCAGTTTATCACTCGCGCTGTTTTACGCAGCGCACTGTTTTGCGCAGTTTACACTCGCGCTCTTTTGCGCATCGCACTGTTTTGTGCAGTTTACACTCGCGCTGTTTTGGGCATCGCACTATTTTTCTGCAGTTTATCACTCGCGCTGTTTTGCGCAGCGCACTATTTTGTGCAGTTTACAGTCGCGCTGTTTTGCGCATCGCACTGTTTTGTGGAGTATACACTCACGCTTTTTGCCGATTGCACTATTTTATGTAGTTTACACTCGCGCTGTTTTGCGCATCGCACTGTTTTGTGCAGTTTATCACTCGCGCTGTTTTG
>JAPPVO010006607.1:0-10089 GCA_030407325.1 Camellia japonica | reverse complement strand
TGTCGAAGGCCTCCATTTCTCTCAGTTTCGGATGCGTTCCATCATCCAGATCGTCCGTCCGAAGTACACTTTGTTGTGTTTTTGCTTATCGAGTTGTTGTTCTGTTTATCGAGTTGTAAGTTTCTCGAGCTGTCGCTTTTGTTTGTATTTTGAGTTGTTACTCTTTGTTTACACTTTTTTTTTTTTTTTTGTTTGTTAGTCCCTGTTTATCGAGTCGTTAACATTGTTGTATTTTGCTTATCGAGTTGTAAACTTGCTAAGATTCTGTTACGTCTTAGTAAGTCGGTTTGTTTTGATTTGTTGCGTCGGTTCATTACCTGACCTGGTAAATACAAAGCACATTTCCATTCAATTCCATTTTCGTGCAAAATGATGCTATGCGATGCGATGCTGAGAATTTCAAATACAAACATCTTTTCAAAAGCTGTTTCATTCCATCATGTTTTACAACATAAAGGTACAAGTTTTACAGAATATAAAACTGCCTAACAATGTGCAAAGTGCTACAAAACTACTAGCTAAAAAGTAAAATAAAGCAGGAAATAGCATCAGTATCCTCGGGAACGAGAAGGAGGAGGCCCTCTCATCCTCTTCTGTGGGATGACCTCTGCACCATCATCACCATCCGAATCGGAGCTGTCGTCCTCCGGATCCCCCTCGGCCTCGCCTCCACTCCCAGAACCAAGACCGGAACCTCCCTCCCCAGGAGATGTCTCTGACACTCGGTCTGCAACCTCCTCTGCCTCATCCTCGACAATGGGTGCCCTGCGTCTGCGAGACGACCCTGCTCCCCGAGCTCCTCGGTAAGGCCTGGACGGCCCAGCTCCTCGAGTCCCTGAACCTCGGGCAGGTCTAGTACCTCGACCCCTCTGAGATTGCCCTGATGGTCCGCCCCGTGGCTGTGCATATATGGGAGGCATCTGAAAATGGAAAGTACAATACATCAGTTCAAAAATGAAAAGCAGGTGCAAGTACAGTATGTGAGTAGGGTGTGTGCCAGATGTGTTCTACACAGTCTATCAGTGCAGCAGAATGTTCAAAAACAGTATGTTATCAGAACTATGCTAAAAACGGGAAAGATAGACAGTACCTGCACGCCCATGAGGGCTAGATGTCCCTCCCTCCGTAGGATCATGCCCTCGAATGTGGCTAGCATCCCGAGCAGCTCATCCGTGTACTCAACTGGAGGCTGCAAATGCAAATGCAAAACTATCAGTAAAGGCATTTACGTCCAAATATCTGACTGATGAATCAAAGCTGAAAAATATACCGGGGGTGAGTCAGGGTCTCTGACATATCTGTGGTCAGGAAGAGGAGGCTCTAGCGGAACCTGGTAAGGAGTCCCAAACCGCCAACTCGTCAGCTCGGTCGGCATGTCTGGCCACCCAGCATGAGGATGAAGAGACGGAGGGATCGGAGGAATAGAACTGCCTCTCCCCCTAGAAGCACCAACCCTACTGGAAGAAGGGATGTCTGCAGCACGGGCGCGACTCGAAGATGCTGCGCCAGCGGACCTCAGTGGTGGAGCCCGCACTCCCGTCAAAGGGGACATCAGATATATGCGGCGGTAGGTGGCGTAGTCCCCCTCAACGAAATATAGCAAAGCATCAGTGCCCTGCATATCCCTAATGACCTCCTCGGCGGATAGCCTGTCGGCAGTCCGCATAGTGGGTGGAGGCACAGCAGGGGGATCCTGAGAATTATACCCCCACACCTGACGCTGAAAGCGCTCCCCCAGAAACCAGGCCCTACCGACTGGTCCCTCGAGCAGGAACCTATACTGGGAACCACTCGACCCTCCGGGGTACAGATTTTGCACATCATCAAAGACTGCCCAGGGCTGCCAGGTAATCTGCGGATAACCAGGATACAAATCAATCAGAAATCAGGAACATGCAAAGCAGATCAAAGATGAAAATAAAAAGGACTGAGAGTTCTGAAATACCTCTGTCGCCCTCACAGTGTCGAAGTACTGTCGCAGAGAGAAGAGAGTCTCTCGAGGCCTCGACAGATGTTCGCCCTCAAACATCAATGAAAACGGGGTCATAGGAGGTCCTGTCACCTCCATCTCCGGGGCTAATGTGGGGAAATATGCATATACCCATAGCTGAGAAAAGCAGTGCGGGATGTGAATGTAAAGTGCTAAAGGCAGAATACAGAATGCAAAGTGCGCCGTGTGTGCAATGAACAAGTAATGAGGAGCAAAATGTAAATCAAGAGGACAGAATGTACCTCCCAGGCTCTCCAGTAGCCGCCGAGTAAGTCCCCCCGCCCACGAGAGACTGCGCTCATGTAACAGTAAAGGGTAGCCAAGGCAGCGCCGCCCCAATCATACTGAACGACCTGTGATAGGTCTACCAGAGCACTCAGTAGATACAACCCGACCATGTTCCCTCTATCAGCAAACAGAGTGGTGCCAAAGAGGAACATGAGGAAACCACGGGTATACTGCTCGACCTCCTCGGGAGACTCAGGCTCCATCTGTGGCCGCCGAAAATGGGAAGAGAACCAAGTATACCGGACTCTCCCAGTACCTCTGTCTACGGGTGGGCGAGTCCCCAACAGATAAATCCAAGCAGCCTCCCACTCACCCATATCCTCGTCATAGGGAATGGGTCCACCGCCTACGTCTAGGCCGGTGAGTACAGCGAAGTCCAGTGGGGTCATAGTCATATCTCCAGTAGCAGAAAAATGGAATGAATTGGTGGTATCCCACCATCTCTCCGCCAGAGCGGCAAATAATGTCCTGCTGATAAGACAATGAGATAACCCTCTGCAGAATGGTCCGAATCCTGCAAGGTCAACTAAGTCCCAGACAGCTTCCGGAAGCTCAGCATACCACTCCCTCGCGGCAGTGGAGCCGTATCCTCGCACAGTGCGAGAGCCAACCTGCATTTAGAATGAATACATATATCAGCAAATGAAGTGAATGAGCTGTGTGCAAATGAAGTGAATGAGCTGTGTGCAAATGAAGTGAATGAGCTGTGTGCAAATGAAGTGAATGAGCTGTGTGCAAATGAAGTGGATTTGGTATTTGGGCTGCGTGTTCAAATTTCAGAAAAATTAGTGGGCTGCGTGTTCACGTCAAATCTGGACTGTGTGTTCAGTAAATCAGAGTTTGGAACTGTGTGTTCTACTCTCAATCAGTGGGCTGCGTGTTCACGTCAAATCTGGGCTGTGTGTTCAGTAAATCAGAGTTTGGGGACTGTGTGTTCTACTCTCAATCAGTGGGCTGCGTGTTCACGTCAAATCTGGCTGTGTGTTCAGTAAATCAGAGTTTGGGGACTGTGTGTTCTACTCTTCATTAGTGGGCTGCGTGTTCACGTCAAATCTGGCCTGTGTGTTCAGTAAATCAGAGTTTGGGGATTGTGTGTTCTACTCTCAATCAGTGGGCTACGTGCTCACGTCAAATCTGGGCTGTGTGTTCAGTAAATCAGAGTTTGGGGACTGTGTGTTCTACTCTCAATCAGTGGGCTGCGTGTTCACGTCAAATCTGGGCTGTGTGTTCAGTAAATCAGAGTTTGGGGACTGTGTGTTCTACTCTTAATCATTGGGCTGTGTGTTCACGTCAAATCTGGGCTGTGTGTTCAGTAAAGCAGGGTTTGGGACTGTGTGTTCTATTCTTAATCAGTGGGCTGCGTGTTCACGTCAACTTGGGCTGTGGGTTCAGTAAATCAGATTTTGGGACTGTGTGTTCTACTCTTAATCAGTGGGCTGCGTGTTCACTTCAAATCTGGGCTGCGTGTTCAGTAAATCTATGTTTTGGGCCGTGTGTTCAATCCTAATCAGTGTGGGCTTTGTGTTCATCATCAACTTGGACTGTGTGTTCAGAAAATCAGAGTTTGGGACTGTGTGTTCTACTCGTGGTCAGTGTGTGCTGTGTGTTCACCTTCAGATTCGAACCGTGTGTTCAACAATTCAAGTGTTTTAACTACGTGTTCAAAGTGCAAACAAAGTACTATGTCGTAAGCTACAACTGTATGTTTAAGCATGGCAAAGCTACAAAATGCACAAGAATACGAAAAGTAAAGTAAAATACCTCTCGCGCATCATGAGAGAGGTGCTGCTCCGGCTCTCGTAGAAGCAGATCCCCGGGAACCCGATCGTTGAAATCGGTGAAATGACGGAAAACGGCTCGCGGAAGCCTGTGTACCGCTGGAGCGTATCGATTTTATTATTTTGAGGAACACTGGGGCCCCCGATACCCACTTCGCTGCTGAACACCACTTCCGGTGCCTACAGCCCATTTTCGGGACCCCGAATTGCGCGGTTTGGGCCCCGAGCGTTCATTTCTCATTAGTTTTTGTTCAAATTTGGCAGGTACCTCTGTTTCAACATTGGGAAGATCACTGGAGGGTAGAAGGCCAGCAATTATCCCAGATAACCAATTTCGCTCCTCCGGCGCCCGTTTTGCTCACTTCCGGGCCAATGTTGAACACCCTAGGCCCATTTTCTTCCAACCAAAGCTACATATCTGTGATGAGGGCACATGGGAGGACCCTAAGAAGTGATGGTCGGCCAGCAATGGTGAGTTTCATTTTTGAGCCCCTCCTTCAAGCTCTATGTTGTGGCTCCTGCTTCAGTGTTGCCAATTTCCGACCTTGGAACCTTGTTCTACACATCTGGGAGGACCCTAAAAGTTGGTGGTCGGCCAGCAATTGTTGTTTTCATTTTGGAGCCTCTCCTTCAAGCTCTATGTTGTGACTCCTGCTTCAGAGTTGCCAGATTCCGACCTTGGGGCCTTATTCTACACACATGGGAGGACACTACTGCATGGTGGTCGGCCAGCAAATTTCATCTTCTTTTTTTGGCATGGCCGGCCGGCCAAGGTGAGTGGCTGGCCGACCAGGTGGGGTGGCCGGCCGGCCACCTCCCAGAAAGTTCCCTGGCCGGCCAGCTTTCTGCTTTCCAGCCCATTCCAGCTGTCCAGCTACTTTTTGAAATATCTCCCCCATCCGGGGGATATTTTGGGAGGGAATGCTTGGATGCAATTCCCTCCCCTTTTACACCTTTTCTTCCCTATTTAAGGCCATAGCCTCCTCCTTTGTCAAGGTTACAACCTTTGATCTCAAGACCCTCTCTCCCAAAACCTCCATTTTCCTATTCAAAACCCTAAAAAACTTCCAAGCTTCCTAGCTCAACCCTTCATCAACCCTTAGCTCCACCATCCTCACTACCATTCCAGCAGCAAGGAAGTGTTCTCTAGTGGCTAAGAAGCAACTTTCATCAAGGCAAGAGGAAGCAAAAGGGTAGTCTTCAAGGGTAAGTCACCATTTCCCTTTTTCTAGCATTTTTTTGCTTCAAATTCTTACCCTACTTGTGATCTGTTTTGGGCTCTGACCCCTTCTGATTTTATGCTTATTTTGAGCCCCTCTACAACTTTGTAGAAGGGCTCAACCCTGTTTGGTGTCTCCATGATATACTTCCTTCAATATTACTCTTTAGGCCATAAAATTGCATGCTTTATTTGGCTTTTGAGTAATCTGATTTTGAGCATGACATAAACTGTGAGTGGGCTTATATTGAGCCCCTCTTCAACATTGAAGAAGGGCTCCATCATGTTTGGTGACTCTAGCATGCACTTCCTTTGAAATCCTTCCATTTTACCGTAAAATTGCATGATTATTTTGGCCTATTTGTGATCTGAGTTGGAACTTGTAATATACTGTTATTGTGCTTATTTTGAGCCCCTCTTCAACATTGAAGAAGGGCTAAACCTGGTTTTCTTGCTCTACATATCACTTGCTTTGAATTCTTGTTCCACTCCCATTTTGCATGCATTTTTTAAGCTCACCATGATTCGGATTTCAGCCTTCATCAGGCTTAGAGAGTGCCTTATTTTGGTCCATTATTCATTATTTGTTAAGGGTCTTAGGCCATTTGATGACTGGTTTTGGTACTTGCTTTGTAATCCTTCAATTTTACCGTAAAATTGCATGTTTGTTTAGGCTTGCTTAGCCACTGATTTGAGTCTTCATCAGGCTTATAAAGTGTCTTAGAATTGTCTATTCTTCATCTTTTGTTAAGGGTTTAAAGTTGTTTGATGCTTGCCTATGGTACCTCATGTTGTACCCCCTTATTGGCTCATTTTTGCATGCCATTTTGAGCATATCCACACACTGAAATAGAGGATCTCATCTACTGTAAATATGCATGTTTTTGGCCCCTCTTCAATTTTGTAGAACTGATTTTTCTGGTTTGAGCATTGTAGATACCACTTGCTTTGTAATTCCTCTCTTTTTCCGTATTTTTGCAAGCTTTTGTTTCCATACTTGTGAGCATTATTTAGCCTTGCTTTGTACTGAAAAAATGCCATATTTGGGGCTGCCTTGCTACTGTTTTTGCTTTCATGTATCAATTTTGCATGTTTAGTAGGGCCGTAGGCCATTTCGGGTGCATTACATCGCATTTCGGGCATCGGGTGTAATTTTGTTATAATTCGGGGGCTATTTGTGCATCATTTTAGCTGCTGAAATTTGCACTCTCCATATGCCATTCGCCACATTTTATTTGTATGTCATTTGCATTCCGTATGCCACCGCCTTGGTTTGCGTGCCCGTGGACACGCATTTCGAGGCAGCTCATTTTTATCCGACGGCATCTGATGTGAGTGCGGCCGAGGCCCTCTCATGTTAGTGTAAGCCCAATTTGCGTTTTCATGTCATTTGCATTGCGTATGCCACCGCCTCGGTTTGCGTGCCCGTGGGCACGCATTTCGAGACAGCTCATTTTCATCTTACGGCCTCTTGTGTGAGTGCGGCTGAGGCCCTCTCATGTTAGTATAAGCCCATATCGCATTCCGTATGCCATTTTAGGTCTGTTGCATTCCGTATGCCATTTTTCTCGGTTTGCGTGCCCGCGGGCACGCACTTCGAGACATCTCATTTTAGCATCGTTACCTATCATTGCCATGTCATTTGCATTGCGTATGCCACCGCCTCGGTTTGCGTGCCCGTGGACACGCATTTCGAGGCAGCTCATTTTTATCCGACGGCCTCTTATGTGAGTGCGGCCGAGGTCCGCTCATGTTAGTGTAAGTCCATTTGCATTGTGTATGCCATTTCATGCCTTGGGATCATCGCCTCGGTTGGCATGCCTGTGGGCACGCATTTTGAGGCACTTCGGTTTTACCCGATTTTCATTTCATCATCGCCTCGGTTTACGTGCCTGTGGGCACGCATTTCGAGGCACTTCGGTTTTATCCGATTTGCATTTCACATCATCGCCTCAGTTTGCGTGCACGCGTGCGCGCTTTTCGAGGCGTCTCATTTTCATCTCACTTTCATAGCATCGAGCATACTAGGCTGTATCTTAGTTGCATTTCATGCATATCATGCATATTGCATCGCGTTCGGGATAGGAGTTAGCCCGAGCACGGGAAACGAGGCACGTTTCGTACTCCAAGTGACGGAACGGGTCTCAATTCCCAAGTCACCGACACTCCGGATTACCCATGATGGAGTTAGGTTTTGTTGTAGCATTCATCTGCATTGCACCCTATATTGAGTTGTGCAATCCGATTCCTCGGCCATCATGCATCGGTATGCGTGATTGGTGGCACGAGAATCGAGGCATGCATATATTTGTGAAATACATTGCTATGCCCTTTTCCTGCTCTCTGTTGCAGCAAAATAAAGAGTCAGCAACTTTTCGGAGTTTGGCACGCTTTTCGAGGAACATTGCAAACAGAGGCTAGATTGGGCATCCCAGTGGATTTCCACGCAACACAGTCCAGCATACATCATTCATCAGAAGCGAGGCAGCCCCTGGCTTGCAAGCCAGTTTACCGCTTTCTTCTTTAATTTGTTAATTATTTAGAAATCTGTATTATTCTATTATTCGGACTGTATTATTTATTCGGACCCTCTGCGCGAGGGCATAATTGTAATAAGTGTGGGTGAGTGTGATGTATGTTTTCCAACCCCACGTCTTTCTTCCCTTTTATTTACCCGCTTATGATGGTTAGATATAGGGCATATTTCAATTAGCATAATGGTATGACAGCATGTTTGCATCATTCATCTGTTTTGCACGCACCGGGCTCGGCGCATCATACTAACTGCATTTGTATTTCAATTCCAAATTGAATACGTGTTAGTTGTAGCATTCCATATACCATGTTTAGAATAGCCGAGCCTGCTATAGTTGCATTCTGCATGTGTTGCATTAGGCAATTTTGTGTATCTAGGATCATGCATGATTTCTAATCGGTTTTCTGTTTTGGCTTGGAGTACTCGGTAAGTTTTATGCTTTAGCATCCTTGCATGCGTGTGAGTGCTGCCATGAATAGCATGCTTACCATGAGGCTATGTGCTTATGTGATATAACTGCCTTGAATGCCTGTGGGTGGAGGTTGGGTTATTTGAATTGGGACAATGCGTCAAATGTTTGTTTTAAGCCCACTAGACAGTGGCAAAATCATGTTTTTTTTAAGCCCACCTGAGGGTGGCAAATCCGCGTCTTAGCCTACCTGCGGGTAGCACCATCAAACCATTTTCAAACAAACAAACATGAAATGTTTTGTTCCAATTCAGGTGACCCAGTCTATACTTATTTGCTGCGAGCATCACATAGTAACCTAGGCTAAAAACCGGAATAAGAACTCACAATGTTTTCAAAATCAGATATCATGGTTAGTAGAGGCCGGTCTTTGACCGGGTGAGCGGGGGTGCTCACGATGTGACCTTCCCCAATCGTACCCAAGTTCCCGAGCCAACTTTGGTAATGACGGACACGTGGCCTTTGGCACCGAGTTAGGGTTTCCTAAATTTCCCATTAAAAAAACATTTAGGTGGCGACTCTGTATCTGGCGAAGCAGTCCATGTTTGGCACTTCTTTCAAAAAAATCTGTTTTCAAAACGATTTGCCGGATTTGGACTCTTTGGTTCAAGATTAAGAACCGTGACATTTGAGTCCTTGAATTGTAGTGACCCCAATATGAACAGAACGGGACCTAACCCTCCCGGGGCGTTCGGGGACGTCTACACCTACATTGTTCACATAGCAAAAGATATAGACTACATTCCAATACCAATGTAATGGAAGATTCCCCTAAAAGGTGAGATAAGCATAAAAGCACCATTTCAATGTACCCATAATGTGGCTAGGTAGCGCTCAAAAACAAAAGCATGGTGTCATCATTCATTCATTGAACAAAAAAAAGATCCCTTAAAAATTCAAGACCATAACTTCCTAATGATAACCAATGCCTCATTTTAACAGAGGCAAATTCCTCAAGTATTGCACTATGAACAATAGAGTTCAAGGTATGTTTTCTCACAAAAAAAAATTTAATAAATTTAAGCTATTGTTTGGTTGGGATTTAAGATGCAGTTATAATCTAATAAACAAATTGAGTAAAAGAGTGTTCGATAACTCAATTCCACACTAAGGTTTTGAAACTCGGATCGGACCGGCCGGTTGGTGAGGTTCCGGTTTGGTTAACCCTCTTAAACCGTTTAGATATAATAACCGGTGTATTTTTGGAGAACCGGTGAAACTGGTGGTTTAACTAGTGAACCGATTGATTGAACCGGGTTGGTTTGCTTATGCTACATATATATCAAAAAAAAAAAAAAAAAAAACAGATTTATTTTTGCTTTTCGTTTTTGATCCAGCCATCTAGAGCTTCTTCATTTCTTCACACAAGTCTTTCTCCCTTTGTTAAGAGAGTAACCGATCTCTCTCTCTTTTTTTTTTTGCCATTAACGAATCAAGTTCTCAATCTGAACTTTATTTACACACATATTTCTCACCATCACTGCTGCTAACGAATCTCAACAGCCTCCAGGTACTACTTTTGTGTAATTTGTTGGGCTACTTAGTGATCTTTGATTTGGTTTGAGCCTTGATGGGGTTGATGAATCTTTGATCTCCTTATTTGTTTTTCACAAAATTTGGGTCTACTTGAAGAAGGCTCTGTTTTCTCTTTTCCATTTACTATCTCACAAAAAATTCCAAAAAAAAAAAAAAAAAAAAAAAAATTCTACTAATTTGGGTCTATTTAATCTCTTTCTTGTTTAGCATTATATGAAAAAATCTTCTATTTTTTTTCATTTTATAGTAGACTATAGATAGGTAGATAGAAGA
>JAPPVO010006606.1:0-20907 GCA_030407325.1 Camellia japonica | reverse complement strand
TCAATTGAAAGTTGAAACAATTCAAGACAACGTTTCTATTTGAAATATACTTTCACATCCTGATTTGTTTTCCAATGACTCCATATATACACCTAAATAATAATATTTCCATTCTCTGCACATATCATGCAACTACTTTTCTACATTTTAACTTGCAGTAGAAGAGCAGAAAGGCTGCATCTATGAGGGACTTAATGCTTACATTTACTACAGTAGTGGGCTATCAGAGGAGATCCGCAGTTGTAACAAAAAGAATGTCTGCATCTGTGATCATCTACAAAAATAAAATATAAACATACGTAAGCAGATGATTGGTTGTAAAAAATAGATAAAAAATTAATGAATCGATATAATCAATTGGAAATGATTCGGATTGAGTTTCAATCTTCATCAACTGAAGAGACACGCTTGCTGAAAAAGATCAATCAAACACTACAAATGATTTTTTATGTTCTCAACTTGAAGACCAAGGTCATATGACATATGAAGTAGAAAATGCAGAAAAACAATGAAAGGAAGTTTACAAAGTTGAGAACAACTACATCAAGAACAGTACTGTTTATACACCAAACTTCCATCATAAAACCGCAGCAACAAACAAAAACTATGATTGCTTGGACCATAGTGAGTCCTGTGTATGAGACCAGATCTATGGAGCGAGAGAGAGAGAGAGAGAGGACCAAACTTGAGGGATAGTAACGACGGGAGGACATACCTGAGAAGGAGCTTTAACAGGCTCGAAACCCTAGATAAAATCCTTCGCTAACGTAGCAACTCGATTACCAGAAACCTAGTATTCACTCAATCTGATTACCAGAAACCCAGTATTCACTCAATCGGCTGGTTTCCTCAGTCCCGATTCGATTGGTCTCAGTCCGATCTCGATGATCTTGATCCTTCTTCACTCATCGGTCTCGTAACTCGCCGATTTGTGCAACTCAACCGGTCCATCTTCCTCTGCAAAATCATCAGAATCAGAATCAAGAAACAAAAAATCGTCAAGAAATTTTAACCAAATCGATTCAAGAATCGATGATTTAGAATTAGATCTGAACAAGTAATCGGAATCAACCCTGGTGAATCTCTCAAGGAGAAGATAGAGGAAACCCTAGATCTAGGGCGGAGAGAGAAAGAGAGAAATGGATAGAGAAAACAGAATGACGGAAAGAGAAATGGGTATGAGGGAGACGGAGCACCGTTTAAAAGTCGAACGCGCGTTTATAAAAGGAAAATGCGTGCCTTTTTAATTTCACTTTACCTCTTCCACAGCGTTTTTTCAAAAAAATTGTGTAAAAAACGTGGTCATAGCTAACTTTTGTTGTAGTGATAAACAGAATTTGCTAAATTACGTAAATTTTAATATCTTTCATAATATAATTTTTTACTCATTATTAATTATTTATTTATCGTAATTACACTAAACATAATAATGATGATGTGGAGGATACCATTACATGTTTGCATCATCTTTGCACTTGTTTTTAGGGATATTTATCAATCAATCCTATTAACTGTGGGGATATATTTTCTGAGTACCAACACGTGGCAAGGTGACGCTGATGTGTCAGCCGAGGTGCCACGTGTCCTGGTTGTGACGCCGAGGTGATCTCGGTAAGGCCGAGGTTATCTCCGAAGATATCGGAATCCGAGATAAGTGGATAAGGGACAAGAGTCCTAGAATGAAAAGGGAACTCAACCTGGATAAGGGACAAGAGTCCTAGAATGAGAGAAGACTTCAGTTTGTATTAAGATAAGACTCTTAGAGAGTTTATCCTAATCTTACTGGGAATCCAAGATTAGCAATAATCCTGAGTCCATAGAAGTTAGGCTTCTATTGGGACTAGATTTATGTTGGCTATAAAAGAGAGGCACCCCCATGGGTCTAAGGTATGCTTTTTATGCTCAAGTTTATGAGTTTAGCTATTGGTTATCTTTGAGAGATATGGAGTACTGACTTGATCATCGGAGTACCCCCGGGTGGACGAGCCACCGTCGGAGACTCTTTTTTCTGTTGCAGGTCAGACAGGTGCCATCTATTCTGCCGGTGTTCTCCAGTTGAGTACTAAGTTGGCAGTGTGGTCGGAAATTGACACACACAATTTGGCGCCGTCTGTGGGAAAGAAAGAAGAATAGATGGCCAATGACAGACGGAAGGATCAGACTGGAGACAACGCTCCTACTTGGAATGGGAGACCTATCAACCTCAACGTTGAAGGGGACAACCGCAACACAGAAACTCGTGACTAGAGTTACGGAGTGAAAGACACCGGCCAGGAAGGTGACGCACCAAAGACAACAGATCGAAGCGGATACTACAACGAAGATGACCTCCAGGTATGGAAGGATACATACCTGCCGAGGAATAAAGACCTTTCCAGAAGGGATGTAAAGACAGGGGGCATGAGCGCTCCAAAGGAGATAACATTCAAGTATAGAAGAACTCATCCTGAGTGAGCAGATCCCGGATTCCAGATCCTGGATCCCGGATCTGAGAAGACATGATCTCAGCCTAGACAAGTAGGCCCGAGAAGATGAGAGCTCAGCCTAAGTGAGCAGATCCCGGATTCCAGATCCCGGATCCTAGAAGACATGATCTCGGCCTAGATGAGTAGGTCCGAGAAGAGAAGAGCTCAATCTGAGTGAGCAAATCCAAGATTCTAGCAGACAAGATTTCGGTACTTAAGTCCGAAAAGAGAAGAGCTCAGTGAGCAAATCTCAGATCCCAGAAGATAAAAAAGAAAACACATAAGGTTGGACTGCAGTTAGCCAGGTTGAAGACCTTTTATAAAGTTCGCAAAAGAGTATGTGGAAGCCATGCAGGGGCAGAGAGAAGAAGAATATGTTTACCACTTGTTGAAATTTGTAGCAATTTACAAGTTGGTTAAACCGATATGATGTTTACCACTTGTTGAAATTTGTAGCAATTTACAAGTTGGTTAAACCGAGATGATGTTTACCACTTGTTGAAATTTGTAGCAATTTACAAGTTGGTTAACCGATATGATGTTTACCACTTGTTGAAATTTGTAGCAATTTACAAGTTGGTTAAACCGAGATGATGTTTAACACTTGTTGAAATTCTGTGTGAATTTACAAGTTGAAGTTAAACCGAGGTCATATTTAACACTTGTTGAAATTCTGTGTGAATTTACAAGCTGAAGTTAAACCGATGTGATATTTAACACTTGTTGAAATTTGTGTGAATTTATAAGTTGAAGTTAAACCGATGTCATATTTAACACTTGTTGAAATTCTATGTGAATTTACAAGTTGAAGTTAAACCGAGATGATGTTTAACACTTGTTGAAATTCTGTGTGAATTTACAAGTTGAAGTTAAACCGATGTGATATTTAAACACTTGTTGAAATTCTGTGTGAATTTACAAGTTGAAGTTAAACCGAGATGATGTTTAACACTTGTTGAAATTCTGTGTGAATTTACAAGTTAAAGTTAAATCGAGGTCATGTTTAAACACTTGTTGAAATTCTGTGTGAATTTACAAGTTGAAGTTAAACCGAGGTCATATTTAACACTTGTTGAAATTCTGTGTGAATTTACAAGTTGAAGTTAAACCGAGGTCGTATCAGAAGAAGATTGGTTTAAACACTTGTTAAAATTCTGTGTGAATTTACAAGTTATAGTTAACCGAGGTTATGATAAAGGAAGATGGTTTAACACTTGTTGAAATTTTTGAGAAAAATTTACAAGCTGAAGTAAGCCGAGGTTATGATAAAGGATGATGGTTAAACACTTGTTGAAATTTTTGAGAAAAATTTACAAGTTAAAGTCAAGCTCAAGCAATATCTGCATACTTGCCGAGACTACCAGGTTGTCAAAACTTGAAATATGGAAAACTGAAGTCTTGATAGAAGACATTGAGAAAGTGACAAGTCCTAAGCAACACTTGTGAAAATATTTGTTACAATATTTTCAAGTGTTAGGACAAGGCTGAGATGAGCAAGATTAGAAGTTGTGACAGAGGTATTTTACCCGAAGAGATTGCACAGTCAAGGTGTATTTTGAAGACATGCAAATTATTCTAAGTATATAATCATACAAGATGTAATGACCCCATCACGTATAACAATTAGCATTTAATTAATTAAGGAGATTTGGAAATTAATTGCCAATTATTATAATTTAATCTGGGATTCACGACAATTATGAAGACTGAGAATTGTGATTATTGCGAATTAAATTTAATTATGATGTGCCCAATTTGAATATGCAATTTATTGATGGAAATTGAGTTTGATCAGAAATTGAGGGCCTAAATGATTTGGGAAATCAAAATCGATAATGATAATAAATTTAATTTAATATTTGGAGCCTTTTGGGAGTCTGACTAAAAGTCTGATTCAGATTAATAAAATTAAATATAATTAATTAGGCTCTAATGAAAATCAATTAGATTAATTAAATTATGAGAGATCTATGATTTGTTATAATTAATTTACTGATGTGCTAATTAAAATTTATTAAGACTAAGTGTTGCTTAATTAAATAAATCCTAAGCATAAATTATCTTATGAAACAATCTAGATTTGAGGGTGTGTTTGGGTGTGGGTGTACTGAAAATAAAGTGTGTGTGTGCAAAGAAGTCTGTTAGTGTGTGCATGTGAGAGTGTTGTGTTGGGGGCCTTAGGTGAGTGCACGTGGGAAGTATGTAGAATGAGCGTGTGTTGTAAATCTTTGAATATTCATTTGGGGCTCAAAAACAATCTGTAATGAGAAAGGCAGAGAGCACGGCTAAGGGGAGAAAGAGAGAGTCCAAGAGGAGGAAGAAAATAGAAGAAGGAAGCTTTGTGGCATATCAAAATTTAAGTAAAAAATCATGGAAAATTCATTTTAAGGTAAGGAATTCTACCATTTTTTTAGTGTTGTTTATTTAATCTAGACAAAAATTTATTCAAGATGAATTTTGAGAAGATTAAAATGAAGATTTGTAGATCAATTATATAAATGGATAGAAATTAGATTTTGCATGTAAATCAAGTTAGGTTATAGATTATGAGTGATGAATTCTTAAATTTGTTAAACTTGGACTCAAAATTATGTAATTAATAGGAATTAACAAGAAAACCAAGAAATTTTGAGTTATGTTTTAAGATCATGGATATATATTTGGAAATTAAATAGTTAGAGTTTGATTAATTTTTATTCTTCGCAAATTAAAACCCATCCTTGCATGCATGTGGATAATCATGGAAAATAAATTAGAAATTAATTATTTTAAGTTTAATTTGTGTTTTCCTCATGAATTTGGGCTTCATCTTTACATGCATCAATGAAATTTTAGGAGATTTGAAGAATTAATGTCATGTTTGGGTATAAGAAGAACAAGTTGTGGTAAATTATAAATTCATGAACATTTGAGCTTAATTTTGAATAAAAAGGGATTTTGATGTAGATGGTTTGATTTTGATTATGATTTCACACATGCAAATATTTTCCTAGGAGTTTTATAATTTCAATTTCATAATTTAAGGAGATAGAAAAGAGTTAGAAATCAATTTTATGGGATTAGAAGGAAATTGATAAGGAAATGATGATTTGAACTAAAATCAAGTCTATGGGAATTTGGGAACTAATCCTAAAGTTTTGATTTTATTATGAAAACTAGGAATTTGTTTAATCCATGCATGTGATTTAATTTAAAAGGTTTGTTCAATTTAAGCACATTTTAGAACATCTATGATTATAAATTAAGTTTTTGGTTAGAAATTGAGTTAAGTTGAATTTCTAAGACATTGATTTGTGTAATTCATAGTTAAGTTGATTTTGTTATTAATAATAAAATTGGATCTATTTGTATTGCATACATCATGGAATTTCAAAAGGTTGGGAAGTCTAATTTATATCCTAGAATTGTGGGTTGATATTAATAAAATGAATTAAAACTAAATTTGGCAATTGGGGCATGATTTTGAATAAATGATTTAGCAATTTATGACTTTAATAAATGGTTCTCCATGTTTGTATACTAAAGTGCATGTTTTGAAGCTTTGAATACCAAATTTGAACTTTAATTGCAATTTTAGAATTTCAGAATTTTCGTTGTCCGCTCGAGCGAGAGAAGTCTCGCTCGAGCGTGAAAATCGACCTTCCAGTAGTTTTTCAAATTTTACAGTCCGCTCGAGCGACCAAAGTGGCGCTCGAGCGGAGGCCCATTTTCAGCACATTTTGGAAAGTTACATTTAGTTCATATTTTTATCTTCATCTCTTTCCAATGCATTCTAGACATGATCTATGACTCAATAAAGTATAATAAGCTACTAATCAACATAGATTAGTTAGTTAAAGAATGAACCATTGATCTCGTGGTAATTATTTAAGAAGCCAAGTAAAAGATCAATCTATTTGGAAAAGAGGGACTTAGTAATAAAAGAATATGTGAAGTAAGAACCCAGTTTATTTAAACAAGAAAGAATAAACATAGTAGAACTTCGGACTATAAAGACTAGAAAAGTCAAGTTTGATCAAGGGAGTAATATTGTTTTTCAATGTGTATATGTTATGTGCTTGTGTAGGTCACGCGCCATTATCTGCCTGATTTTCCCAATATATCCAGTCTGTCTGTTTTGCTTCTGCAGCCATCTGTGAGTAATAACTTTATAAAGTTATGTTCAATGTTAAATATTTTCTGAACATTATGACATGAAATGATTTGTCTTCTGAAATGCTACGCTATGTTTTGAAATGAATGAATGATTGTCCAAGATTCTGAAAATTATCCGTGGCATCCTTAGCACTACATGATATGCGTCCCTTTATGGGTCATCAGGTCCCTTTATGGGTCATCATCAGAATGCCTTTAAGGCTGTCCCTTTATGGGTCATCAGGTCCCTTTATGGGTCATCATCAGAATGCCTTTAAGGCTGTCCCTTTATGGGTCATCAGGTCCCTTTATGGGTCATCAGATTTGTTAACGCTAATGGATGTACCACGTATGATTATATGCAAAATTTGAATATGGAAATGATTATGAAAATGATTACAAAAATGATTTGGAATCTGAATATGCGTAAGACTCTGCTTTTGATGAGAATTTGATTTCTAACTCTGTGATGGACATCATTCATTAAACCCTTTACTCTGTTATTATTCACTGGGCTTTAGCTCACTGTATTATTTATGTATGTAGGTGATCAGGCGCGTGACCAGGCTTAAAGGCATCTGTCTAGAATCTGTCCTGTCAGCCAACCAATGTGCCTCCCGTGGAGGTTCCGGATGTGTCAAGTGATTATTGCTAAGCAATTTAAAGTTTAAGTTCTGTTTTCTTGTTTGGTTAAACAAGTCTTGTGTATTTTGTAAATAGGGCTAAGTTCCTTTTTGGTCTAATCTATGTATATATGGTAACTTAAAGATAATGTGTATATATGTATATAAAAAGTTTAAAATTTTTCTGTCCCATATAAGTCTGCACAGCTCAACGGACGTTGTATATTCTTATTTGCTTCTGCTAGCCCCTATTATTATCTTAATCTGTCTCAGAGGCCTTCGGTAATCCCAGGATTATTGGCCGGTTACGATGGTAAACCCATAGGGGCAGGTTTGGGTCGTGACACAAGAGCAGAAAAAAGAAGACATACATTCAAAGAAGAAATCAGAGAAATGCATTTAAAGAAGAAAGAAGGCACTTCGGCCTGAATATTGAAAAATAAATTTGGCACGTCGGCCGGATTAAAAGCATACAAAGACAGACAAAGTACAAGGTACAAGGTACAAGCAGTAAAAGAAGGAAACAAAACTACTCGGCATCAATGGCAGGATATAGAAGACAGTTGGGAAGACTTCTCAGTAGCCTTCTCGGCCTCGAGCTCAGCATCGATCTCCCGAAGAGTTTGATCAAGGCTCTTCTCGGCGATTAACACCTCGGAGTTTGAAGTCAAGGATTGAAAGTAAGAATCTGGAAAAAGACACAGAAAACAGAAACAAGAATGTAATTCGTAATCAAGAATGGTGATGAAGCTATCAGGAAATCAAGACAAAAAGATTGCACAGGTGTGTCAAGCCAAGAACAGTGGCAGAAATCAACAAATGTGTGAACAGTGTGTATTCAAGAAGATGATTTGAAAACAACGGGTAAAACACAATGGTGATTAACAAGGAAGCATAGCTTCTTGGAAAGCAACAAGAAATAAAACCAGAAGGAACAGTGGCTTACCAGAAAGAGGGAAGCCGGAATGAGAATTGCCAAAGTCTGACGACAATGACCGAATGACGTAAGCTTCACCGGAGGATAGGAACGAAGACAGTTACAGAAGCTTGAAAGCTTGGAACAATGATGGATTTAAGCAAAAGAGCTGGAAAGAGAAAAAGCCAGAGGATTGAATGAAAAAAGAGAAAAATAGTCAAGAAGACGACAAAGTTCAAGAATAAAGCCAAGTGCACAGGCACTAAGTAAGTATGTGAAGAACGAGAAAGTAATGACCCAGACACGATGCTAGCAACAGAAAGCGGATATGACAAGAACAGTGCCAGGCATTCAAACAATTCAAAACTTGAAGACAGACGAAAATAGAAGGCAACAGATGGCAAGTAAACAGATTCAGAAGAGTTATGAAAGATTGAGCTTAATAGCAAGTAAAGAGTATGTGAACCTACCAAGTGAAATGAACGCCGATATGAAAATCGCCGGAGTCAAATAGATGACTGGAAATCGGGAACTCACCAGAGAATGTGAGTGGAGCAGTTGCAAAGCTTTTGGAGTTTACGAATTAATGGA
Organism: Camellia japonica; assembly: GCA_030407325.1. Classification (NCBI taxonomy): domain Eukaryota; kingdom Viridiplantae; phylum Streptophyta; class Magnoliopsida; order Ericales; family Theaceae; genus Camellia; species Camellia japonica. Next base: position 12,178 of record JAPPVO010006606.1, on the reverse strand, counting down.
ACCAGAACCTCGGCTAGGAGGTGCGATTTCAAGTAGCTTGGAAAGCATGAAACTTGATTCTTGACACCAGTGGAGAGTAAAATCCAGGGAACTTTGAGGTCGGCGAGTTTGATCTCGGACAGAGGGGCACAGATGAACGAACAGTGTAGGTTCCATCTCCTAAGAATGCCGAGGTAATAGAACCTAGGGGCAGTTGTGGGGATATATTTTCTGAATACCAACACGTAGCAAGGTGACGCTGACGTGTTAGCCGAGGTGCCACGTGTCCTGGTCGTGACACCGAGGTGATCTCGACAAGGCCGAGGTTATCTCCGAAGATATCGGAATCTGAGATAAGTGGATAAGGGACAAGAGTCCTAGAATGAAAAGGGAACTCAACCTGGATGAGGGACAAGAGTCCTAGAATGAGAGAAGACTTCAGTTTGTATTAAGATAAGACTCTTAGAGAGTTTATCCTAATCTTACTGGGAGTCTAAGATTAGCAGTAATCCTGAGTCCATAGAAGTTAGGCTTCTATTGAGACTAGGTTTATGTTGGCTATAAAAGAGAGGCACCCTCATAGGTGTAAGGTATGCTTTTTATGCTCAAGCTTATGAGTTTAGCTATTTGTTATCTTTGAGAGATATGGAGTACTGACTTGATCGTCGGAGTACCCCCGGGTGGACGAGCCACCGTCGGAGACTCTTCTTTCTGTTGCAGGTCAGACAGGTGCCATCTATTCTGCCGGTGTTCTCCAGTTGAGTACTAAGTTGGCAGTGTGGTCGGAAATTGACACACACATTAACTATACTCATTTACCTACAGATTTTGACTGATAATTATTACTATAAATTTGTTCATAAAATAAGTGAAAATAAAAAATAAATATATATGGATATACTATAAATTGGATCCTAATCCGAGTTACATTGAGGTGGGTTGGTAATTTACCTTTTTTTTTTAATTTTTTAATTGAAATATATCAATTAAGACTTAGGCTTAAAATAGTTAAAAAGTCAAAAAATTACCAACTTTTCTCATTTTTTTTATTTTTATTTTTTTACATGTCTTTTTATAAAAATTTAAAATATCAATTAAAATAATCAATTCTTAAAACAACCTTTATACCGTGGGAAGTATAATTTAAGTGTTATTTTGTCTCTTTGGGGCTGTTTGTTATAGCTTCTAGGAGGTAATTATAACTTATTTTAATTTGGGAGTCGATATCAGATTGTTTGGTGCTTAGACAAAAATAACTTAAATAAATTGAAAAAAATTAATTATTTAAAAATGAAAAAAAATTATTTTTTAACTTTTACTTTCTGATTATAAAATTTTAATTTAAAAAAAAACTCTACTAAACAAGCCTTTATTATATGAGAACTTTACTTTGCAGAATTTCATACATTAAAACTATTAAATTGTCTTTGCAGAATTTTATACATTAAAACTCCCGTTCTCTCGGATGCTCTGCCGTAGTGCTTAGTTTGTTGTTTACCCTACCTAAGAAAAAAAAAATTAAAAAAAATATTAAATTGTCTTTTTATTACTAAATTTTTTATTGAGGGACTCGCTTCAAATCTCTCAATTAAAAATAAAAAATTTAATTTATTACAAAGGGTCAAATCATAAGGTATTTGTGGAACAACAATGTTAGGTGGTTCGAATTTTTTTGGTTCGAATGACTGTCTTAAAACGACGTCGTTTTAACATATTTGAACTATTCGGCCATACAAATTCGGACCACCAAATCAACTCTTATCAACTTAGAATTTATTTAAGAAAAAAAATTAATGACTTAGATTCATTTTATATGTAGACTCGCAAACTTTATCAATTTAATTTTTACCATACAAAGACATTCGAAGTAAATTCTGAATTTATAAAAATGGATTTCTAACATTTTTCTTATGCAAAATTTTCAAAATCATTATTTACGTTTGGACGTACATGTAAAGAATGATTTTGTGGTAGGATTCCAGGTAAGTTCTAAGAGCATCTCCAGTATTGTTAAATTTGTGTATTAAAGTGTGTTAGAGTATCTTCAATACTTACTCAAATTTAAAATTAAATTTAAATTTGATGAAATACATTTATTATTTTTTTTCGTCCAACGCTGGCATCAAACATATATCAAATGAGGGAAAAAACAAAAGTTTCATCAAATCGAGGGAGGTTTCAGTGTTCATCAAATTTTTAGAGAGAGAGCCATTACGCTTTATCATACATCAAACGACCGGCCGGTTGTCTGGTTGGTTGTCCTCCCAAACAACCAGTTACTTTCAAAGTTGTCCATTGCTTTGCTGATCGTCCAGACATCCGAGACCGCCCGGACATCCTCCCACTCGACCGGTTGCTTGACAAAAATTAAAAATTTAATGTTAGAACGCTTGGTATCAGATGAAGTTTTAATCCAAATCTTTATTCAAATTTGAATAAGAAAAATAAGCATTAGAGATACTCTTATATGATATAAACTGATAAAAGTGTGATTTATTTGTGTGTGTTTAATGTTTAATTTTCGGTATTACAATTGTAATTAGGTGTGTGTTAAATAATGTGTTATGTAAGAGTAGGCCATCAAAATGTCAAATTCAATAATTTCAGTTTGGTTTTTGTTGTTAGGTAAGAGGACTGTTTGATTCCTGGTAATTTCTGAAAGGTCCTGTTTGAGCCCATGGGATGGGATCTACAACATATTTCGTTTTAATAATTTGAATCGTTTATTTTGTAGGATGCTTCGTGTATATCATTTGCAAACAAATTAGGTAAATTTGATAATCGTAACTAATTTAATTGATCCCGTTTGCCACCAAAAAAATAAGTGGTCAATTTTTAAAATACACTTACCGTTATTTTTATTTTTATTTTTATAAACAAATTCGATAAATTGAATAGATTACAATTATCGAATCGACTTATTTATTTATTTATTTTGTAAATGATATTAATGAAGTACCTTATAAAATGAACAATTGGGGTCATCGATATAGAATCCATGGTGAATCCCACGACTTGAATATCTTCGAGTTCAGATTATGGATTAGAGGAAATCCAACTCCTTGAAGTGTTTTGGTTTTTATTTTTTTATTGACAAAATAAAATTTTTTATTCCTTTGAAATAAAGAAATACAATGAGATAATAAACGTCAAGGAGAATAGCTTCATCACTCAAAATACACCCCGAATAGGCTTGTTTAGGAACATATATTTTTTTTGTAATTTTTTATTTTTTAATTTTTTATACTAAAATATGAGATGAAAAAAATTAATATGTTTGAGATTATTTTTTAATTTTTTATGAAAAATATGCAAAAAAAAAAATAAAAATGAAAAGAAACATTTAATTTTTAGTATTTATTGACTTTTAACTTTTTTTTTTCAATAATTTTTTAATTTTTAAACTAAAATCTATGCCAAAAGCCGCTCACACATGCCTAAGTTAGAAAGGTGCCAACAAAACATATAGCCTAGGATAACTCATCTCATATTCTATAATTCATTTTATATTTGTAATATATTATATTCCATCCTTATCCTTAATTCATTTTATATTCTGTAATATATTATATTCCATTCTTATCCTTAAATATTATATATTCTATTCAAATTTTTATATTCAATCCGAACAATCAATCTGCGCAGAGGAAAAACCTATAGTTAGCAAGGTGCCAACAAAACATACAACCTAGGATAATTCATCACCTTAACACCTGTTAGGGAAAATCGATGATTCCCCACAAGTAAATCAATCAATGGGAATAAAAACTAATGCGGAAAAATTAAATCAAAGGCAACACAAGAATTTTTACGTGGTTCCCTCAATGTGAGGTATGTCCACGGGATCGAAATCCGATTCCACTATCAACCAAATCAATTCCAAACGATTACAAACGAGACACTAATGGTCTCACAAAACCACCCTTAGGTGAATTCCAATAATCACAAATAAACAAGAGGAAAAACCTCACCAAATAGAAGAACCAAAATCTTCAAAATCAGAGTTGAAGAAGATCCAAAATAACGAACCAAACATCAACCGAAGAAGCCCCAAAATCCAAGCTTCAAAACAAACGAAATTGACCCAATCCCTTAAGCTTCGGCACTGTTCTCCAAGATCCTAAAGCAGCCGCCACTTTTCTTGTATATTGAACAACCAAAACAATACCTCCAATATAAAACATAATATATATATTGGATCTAGGGTTTTTAATCAAACCCTAATTGTTACCAAATTGGATTGGGCCTCCACAAATATAATATATGAAAATATATTATACTAAACCAAGCCAAATTAAAACTCTTTTTCAAAACCCATTGGGTCCCACACTCCAATAAGGAGGTATACCCAACAATTCTCCTCCTACCGACTTAGGTGGAGACATCAACCATACCCGCCAAAGTTCGACACTTTAAATGTTTGTCCCTCGACAAAGTCTTTGTCAACATATCCGAGATATTATCATCTGTGTGAACCTTTTCGAGTTGTAACAATTTCGAGTCTAACACATCACGAATCCAATGGTATCTCACATCAATGTGTTTCGATCTCGAATGAAAAGTAGAATTTTTACTCAAGTGAATAGCACTTTGACTATCACAATAAAGCACATACTTTTCTTGCTTCAAACCCAACTCTTGCAAAAATTTCTTCAACCATAACTCTTCTTTGCAAGCTTCTGTAATGGCAATAAATTCAGCTTCGGTAGTTGAGAGAGCAACACATTTTTGTAATTTAGATTGCCATGCCACAGCTCCCCCTGCAAAAGTCATCAAATACCCCGAAGTAGATTTCCTAGAATCAACATCACCAGCCATGTCAGAATCTGTGAACCCATCAAGCATCGGCTTACCATCCCCAAAACACAAACACACCTTCGAAGTCCCTCGAAGATATCTTAGAATCCATTTTACCGCTGCCCAATGTTCTTTACCCGGATTAGAGAGAAACCGACTCACCACACCAACTGCGTGAGCAATATCCGGCCTTGTACAAACCATGGCGTACATCAAAGAACCAACTGCTGAAGCATAAGGAACTTTCAACATCTCTTCTTTGTCTTTCTCACTTGTAGGACATTGATTCGAACTAAGTTTGAAGTGACCCGCAAGTGGACAACCAACCGGCTTTGCTTTATCCATGTTGAACCTCTCAAGAACTTTCTCAATGTAGCTCTCTTGAGACAACCAAATCAGTCCCTCTTTGCGATCACGAACAATTTTCATACCAAGTATTTGCTTTGCCGGTCCCAAATCTTTCATAGCAAAAGACTTGCTTAACTCCAATTTCAACTGTTAATCATGGTAGAATCTTGACCCACAATTAACATGTCATCAACATAAAGCAAAAGAATAATAAATTTGCCATCCGGGAAATTTTTCACAAACACACAATGGTCCGAAGTGGTTTTAGAAAAACCATTATTCATCATGAAAGAGTCAAATTTTTTGTACCATTGCCGTGGGGCTTGCTTGAGGCCATACAAACTTTTCTTCAATTTGCAAACAAATTTCTCTTTCCCTTTTCCACAAAACCTTCCGGTTGCTCCATGTAAATTTCTTCTTCAAGATCACCGTGAAGAAATGCGGTCTTCACATCAAGTTGCTCAACTTCAAGGTTCATACTTGCAGCCATGCCAAGTACAACCCGAATAGAAGACATCTTCACAACCGGCGAGAAAATCTCGTCAAAGTCAATGCCTTTCTTTTGCCCAAAGCCTTTCACAACAAGACGTGCTTTGTACCTCAGATTCTTCCTATCATTCTTCAATTTGAAAACCCACTTATTTTTCAGAATTTTCCTCCCTTTAGGCAACTTCACTAAATCATAAGTGTGATTTTCAAGTAAGGAGTTCATCTCCTCTTCCATGGCCTTTTTCCAATCACCTTTCTTTGCATGCTCAATTGCTTCTTGGTAGCTCTCCGGCTCCCCTTGATCAGAAATCAACACAAATTCATTGGGAGGATACTTTCTTGAAGGTTGTCGGTCCCTTGTAGATTTCCTCAACTCAAGTTGTGGTGGCGGTTCTTGAGTTGGATGCTCTTCCTCAATTTCTGGCTCAACTTCATTAGGATTAGCATCATCCTCCACATCTTCAATAGGTGGCTGCACATCTCCCCCATTTTCATCATCAACTGAAGATGAAGGAGATGGATCCATGTCAATGAGATCACTAGTTTTTGGCTCCGGTTGATCACCTTTGCCAAAGTCTTCAATTGTTTGGTCTTCAAGAAACACAACATCACGGCTTCGAATGACTTTCTTGTCGACCGGATCCCATAATCTATACCCGAATTCATCACGCCTATAGCCAAGAAAAATACATTGTCTTGACTTACTATCAAGCTTGGACCTCTCATCCTTTGGAATGTGAACAAAAGCTCGGCAACCAAACACTCTCAAGTGCTCATAAGACACATCTTTGCCAGTCCAAACTCTTTCAGGAACATCACCATTCAAAGGATAGCAAGGAGATAAATTGATCACGTCAACCGCTGTACTCATTGCCTCACCCCAAAAGGATCTTGGCAATTTAGCTTGTGAAAGCAAACACCTTGTTCTTTCCACAATGGTGCGGTTCATCCTCTCGGCAACGCCATTTTGTTGAGGAGTCTTCTTAACTGTCTTTTGGTGCCGAATACCTTGGCTGCGACAATACTCATCAAATGGCCCAATGTATTCACCACCATTGTCTGTTCGGATGCACTTCAATTTCTGCCCTGTTTCTCTTTCAACCATGGCCTGAAAATGCTTAAATACTTCTAGAACTTGATCTTTAGTTTTTAGTAGATAAGCCCAAACTTTCCTTGAATAATCATCAATGAAAGTAACAAAATAAAGTGCACCACCATGTGTTCTAACTTTTAAAGGACCACAAACATCCGAATGAATCAACTCCAAAACATTTTCTTTTCTAAAAGCAATATTTTTATGAAAAGAAACTCTATGTTGTTTACCCGCCAAACAATGAACACAAGTTTTAAGATGTGTACCTTTCAAACCGGGTAGAAGCTCTTTCTTGAACAAACTTGCAGCCCCTTTTCACTCATGTGCCAAGCCGCTTGTGCCACAATTCGGTAGAAGTATCATCTTCAAGTGCATTTACAACACCTTTACAAATTTTTTCTTGCATCGAATAAAGTGTATGAGTCTTCTTGCACTTAGCCACCACCAAAGAACCCTTTGTGAGCTTCCATATTCCATCACCAAATTTGTTGTTGAAGCCTTCATCATCTAACTTCCTAGTAGAGATCAAATTGAGGCGAATGTCGGGAACATGCCTCACATCTTTAAGCAACAACTTGCAGTCCAAATTTGTTTCCAAGCAAACATCACCCATACCAATAATCTTGGACAAACCTTCATTACCCATTCGAACAGAACCATAATCTCCTGCAGTGTAGGTAGTGAAGAAATCAACTCGAGAAGTCACATGAAAAGAAGCACCAGAATCAATCACCCAACTGCTCTCTTGGCCCACAAAATTGATACAATCATCTTCACAAACGACCATGAGATCATCGGTAGTAACTGCCGTTGTGTCTTCTTGCTTCTTATCCACACTTTTGTCACGCCTTTTCTCCTTGTTCTTGAGCTTTCGGCATTCTCGCTTCATGTGCCCTTTCTCATGGCAATAATAACACTCAACGTCTTTCTTTGAAAAAGAACCATCTCTTGACTTGTCACGGCTTTGATCACGACCATGAGGAGTCTTACTCCTCCCCCTTGTTTTGCTTCGGCCTCTCACAACAAATGCTTCTGAATGAGAGGAACCCGCTGATTTTCTTCTAGTTTCTTCATTCAACAGCTACTAGTGACTTGGCCCATTGTGACAACTCCATCGGGCGCCGAATTACTAACTGTCACAACCAAAGTCTCCCAACTTTCGGGCAAAGAACTAAGTAGCATCAAAGCCTGCAACTCATCATCAAAAATAATTTTCATAGAATCAAGTTGGTTAATAATACTCTTTATTTCATTCAGATGTTCCGGAATAGGGCTGCCCTCTTTATATTTTAAATTAACCAACTTACGAAACAGAAAGGCTTTATTTGTGGCTGATTTTCTATCATAAAGACTCTCTAATTTTTTCCATAAATCATGTGCTGAAGTTTCAGTAGCAACATGATGAAACACACTGTCATCAATCCATTGACGGATAACATCAACGGCTTTTCGATTAAGCCTCTTCCACTTATCATCTTTCATATCAGCAGGTTTGCCACTATCACCCTCAATGGGTCCATACAAGTCTTTACAAAATAATAGGTCCTCCATTTTAGTTTTCCAAGTTACCCAATTACTTCCATTGAAGCTAGACATGCGACCCACATTCCCATCCATTGATTTACACAAATAAATAGACCAAAATAAACCGTAAGCTCTGATACCAGTTGTTAGGGAAAATCGATGATTCCCCACAAGTAAATCAATCAATGGGAATAAAAACTAATGCGGAAAAATTAAATCAAAGGCAACACAAGAATTTTTACGTGGTTCCCTCAATGTGAGGTACGTCCACGGGATCGAAATCCGATTCCACTATCAACCAAATAATTCCAAACGATTACAAACGAGACACTAATGGTCTCACAAAACACCCTTAGGTGAATTCCAATAATCACAAATAAACAAGAGGAAAGACCTCACCAAATAGATGAACCAAAATCTTCAAAATCAGAGTTGAAGAAGATCCAAAATAACGAACCAAACATCAACCGAAGAAGTCCCAAAATCCAAGCTTCAAAACAAACGAAATTGACCCAATCCTTAAGCTTCGGCACTGTTCTCCAAGATCCTAAAGCAGCCGCCACTTTTCTTGTATATTGAACAACCAAAAAAATACCTCCAATATAAAACATAATATATATATTGGATCTAGGGTTTTTAATCAAACCCTAATTGTTACCAAATTGGATTGGGCCTCCACAAATATAATTTATGAAAATATATTATACTAAACCAAGCTAAATTAAAACTCTTTTTCAAAACCCATTGGGTCCCACACTCCAATAAGGAGGTATACCCAACAACACCAACACATTAAGCTCTCCAACAACCAACAGCTCCTGTCCAAAAACATAAAAGGGTACCTTTTCACCGCAGCCGGCTCTTCCAACCTCTTTTCTGATCTCTTCTGGACCATAGGATTAAAATCAAAATAAATGATTAAAGGAAAAACACTGCCAATCATTCAGTATATATAACTCATTTCCTCCACACGTATTGATGTAAAAGAGAAAGCAGAAAGGTTTAATCAGAAAGAAAGATGAGACCATCTTCGAGTTTGGATCTTGTTCACCATACTATTATTAATATTATTACCACTATCTAAAGAGACAGAATCACCATCAATGGCGAAACCAGGCTGCCTCGAAAAATGGGGCAATATAAGTGTTCCTTACCCTTTCGGCATAGAAGACCCCGACTGTTCCATGAACGAAAGCTTCTTGCTAAAATACATCCACTACGACACTTCTGGTTTGGGTTCTCATTCCAAACTAATGCTCGGTGACTTACAGATACTGAATATATCGGTGGAGGAAGGCACGGTTATGGTCAACGTATCGATGGCGTATTATTGCTACAACAAATCATCAGATGGATTCAACTTTTATAATAACCAAATCGACTTGAATGGAAGTCCATTCACATTCTCAGACACTCAAAACAAGCTCACTGCAGTTGGTTGCGACACTGTGGCGTTCATGGAGGACTCCGCGGGCATGCACTTTGAGAGTGGGTGCATCTCCTTGTGTTACCAGCCGGTGAACCTGATGGGAGAGGATTCTTGTTCAGGGCTCGGGTGCTGTCAAACCCAAATCCCGAGCGGTGTAAAGGGCATGAACATGAGTATTCGATCACTGGATAACTATAGCTATGTGAGAAATTTTAGTCCATGTAGCTATGCTTTCTTGGCCAGCGAAGACTGGTTCGGGTTTTCGAGCATAGATCTCAGGGATATCAGTAATGTGAATAGAGAGTCGCCGGCTGTACTCGACTGGGGTATAGGAGAGGGGAGATGTGAATCAATTGATACATTGTCGTTGTCGACATATGCATGTGGAGTTAACACTAAGTGTATCAACTCTAACAATGGCCCTGGATATCGTTGTGTCTGCAAGCCTGGATACCAAGGCAACCCCTACCTTTCCCAACCCCAAGGATGCCAAGGTTAGTTTTTTGTTCAATAATGTTACAAACTTAGAAAATTTATTGAGCAAAGTGAATCACTGGATTATGTTCATTGTGGACCGTATCTCACTAATTTTAAATCTATAATATACACTCCCTTTTCAAAATAAAATTCACAATACAATTTCATGGTCCATAACATTTTATTTTTTGTATTAAGTTTTCAATAAGGTTTAGCTATACGGATGGTGTAGTTTGCAATCCTGATCAAAAAGCGCATAGCCCATGGATCCGCATGAGCCCGACCCTAAAATATATGGGCTACATATAGGGCGAGGAGTAGTGCCGATGGCCCAACCCCAAAACCCAGCCCATAAGCCATGCTAGAGCCCATATTAAGCGCTTATATATATATCGACTTTGCTACTGACCCCCACTGGGGGTCGACCCCCAGTGAGGTGGCAGCGTGCCATTCGTCCAAATCACACAAAAAAAAAAAAAAAAAAAAAAAAAAAACAGTTTTTTTTTTTGACCAATGGGAAGCCTCCGTACATGACCCCCAGTGACCCCCACTAGGGGTCTTAGGCATTTTTCATATATATATATATATATATACGCGCACATATGTATTTTTATTAAAACATTAAGATTAAAATTGAAATTCTAAATTAGTAGTATCCCAATTATGAAATTAGTAACTATATCTTCACAAGATTAAAGATGCATACAATATAGTAATATAATTATAATGAATGTAATTACGTATTTTAAAAAACAAAGTTAAGTTTTTTTTCAATATTCAATTTTAATTATTATAACACACTTTAAAATTTTTTATTTTAATTTTTAAAAATTTTCTAATTTAATTAAAAAACACTAAAATTAGACCCATGTGAGCCAAACTGGGTTTAAAACTCATAAGCTTATCTTTTAAAATTCTGAGAGAAGTCATTCACTTTTTAAATAAAGAAAAATGTTTTGGCAAGCATCAATTCAATTAATCGTTAAAATAGATGTTTTTAATATAATATTTTGAGTATTTTAATGTTGTTGCAGACATAAATGAATGCATGGATCTGAAAACGTATCCATGCAAGTGGAAGTGTAAGAATACACCAGGGAATTACACGTGTCACTGCCCACTTGGCATGTTCGGCGATGGCAAAGTGGACTGTGTCGGATTTCGTCTTACGCCTGTCTTCTCAAGTAATTCGGAATCTTTTTGCATTAGTTTCAATTGTATCAATTATGTTTTTTAATTGTTTTTATTATATCAATTTTATTTTTATTGATAAAAATCAAAAATCAAAAAATTATTTAAAAGAGAATATATAATTTTAAATGGACGTCAACTCTTCGATCACTTTAATGAGAGCGATTGGTTATTTTGTTTCTTATTTCATTTTAATTTTTAAAGGTTGTCGTGAATTGGATTAAATTGACAAAACATAAAAATTTCAAAAATGTAATTGATTGAATATTTTTATTTTATTTTAAAAATGATCCAATTGAGATAAGAGATCAATTACAAGGAATAGGTGTAATTTGTCCTTAATTTTTTTCTTAGCATGCTATTTGATAAAGAATTAGAAAAATGTTATTTATCACATGATATATTTTATTTTATTTTATATTTTATATATATCATGCAATAAAAATCATAAATATATGTAGGACAAAAAATTATTAGGAAGTTTCGAAATATCGTGTGGAATTTCGTACATGGAGGTGCTCTACACCAAAGAAGAGCCGCTAAATACACTAGGTATTGGTTGAGAATCCTATGTGAACAACGCATATATATAGTGTTTCATAACTATTGAATAATTGGTAGGGAAAATCGATGATTCCCTACAAGTAAATTAATTAATGGGAATAAAAATTAATGCGGAAAAATTAAATCAAAGGCAACACAATAATTTTTACGTGGTTCCCTCAATGTAAGGTACGTCCACGGGATCGAAATCCGATTCTACTATCAACCAAATAAGTTCCAAACGATTACAAACGAGACACTAATGGTCTCACAAAACCACCCTTAGGTGAATTCTAAATAATCACAAA
>JAPPVO010006605.1:0-14633 GCA_030407325.1 Camellia japonica | reverse complement strand
TGCAAGGTGGACGAAACTGCCTTCACCTGATGCAGCCACGGCGCCCCAAAAGTAGATTGAAGGTCGCAGGAACTTCCAAGACGTGAAAGTCAATTTCATGCGGTCCTGGGGCCAAACCTTGGTCTGAATTTTCACTGTCCCATGACTTCTCTGCTAGTGTTATCATACGCCCGAATCACCTGGGCTGTCAGCACAAAGTCCGCGGTCTTTAAAACCGATTGCATATGCAGCCCTTGCCGGGCACACATTGATGGCGGACCCTATGTCGACAAGCACCACGGGTATCCATTTGTTCCTGCACTCCACAGAGATGTAGAGTGACTTATTATGGTTCGCACCCTCGGGTGGCAATCTTTGTCGGAGAAAGTCAACATCGGGGTAGCCCCTCCCGGAAAAACTAAGCCCACCAGCTGTTCAGGTGTGGTGTCTATTAAGAGCTTGGCCTTGTCCATGGCCGATAAGACAGCTTGTCGATGCACCCGTGATGCCATAAGCAGTCCCAGATGGAGATGTATGCCTGTATCTTTTCAACTGCTTCAGTACAGCTTCTTCTTCGAGTTGCTTCTCTTCTGTTTCTCCACCTCCTTATCTTTCCCAAATGCCTTGCTGATCTAGATGTGGAGGCTTGAAATATTGTCCACTCCTAGTCATATGTCGACTTCACCAATGTACCAGGTATCGTCTAGTTGATTGCTCCCCCAATCCTCATCTGTGTGGGCAAGACATAGATCATCGTCCTCCCACCACATTCCACCGGCAACCGACAGGCACCTGTCCGGCTCCGCTTCTACTGTCCTTGTACTCACAGTATTTTCAATCCCCTCATGGGCTTTAGCTTTTTTAATTCTCTCAGAATCCTCAAACCTTTCTCGTTCCAACTGCGTCAGTACAGCTGTCTGTTCAATAATTCTCGCATTCTCAATGCCCAAGTCCTGAGCGAAATTCTTAGCACCGGCGCTCTCCGGCGATTCGTTTTGATTTCCGGCCCTTCCGGCCACAACTGATGTTCTGCCCCTGCTGGGCCCCGTTCCAACTGAGCTCCTCGACAACATCTGGTAGGTCATGAAGCCACCCGGTGACCTCTGCTGACTCCTCAAAATCTGACCAGTTGACCACCATGCCCTTGGGTCTTGTTCATTGAGAAATTGGAGGTTAGCAAAGTCCCCTTCCATAGCTGCCAGGTCATCTATCCTCTGATGAATTGATCATCTCCCTGTATCATACAAAGCTCTTTTGCCCTGTCGGCAATTCAAAGTTGGCCCAACTGGCCCGCTGATACAGAATGTAGTCACGGACTGTATACCCCTCAGCAAAACTCCTAGATTCCTCAGATTCTGACTCAACAATCCCATTCTCCCTGAAATCTCCCCTGTTCTGTCTTCGACAGTCACCACCATTGGTTCGGGTTGGGTTCTGGAGATGTCCAACATGCACAAGTCAGTGCAGTTAGGAAGGAGCACCTCCGGCTTGGGTAGGTGGGATGGGGTGATATATATGCTAGGATCGTAAGGCACGACCCCAGTCTGGATAAAGTTGATTCTTTTGGGAGGTGGAGCTTGGTGGTGGGGGAGAGGGTTTGTTGTGACATTGGGTTTTTCGGAGGCACAATCACCCCGTTATCAATGAGATCTTGAATCTCATGACGCAATCGGAAGCATTGGTCGGTGTCATGACCGTGCTGTTGGTGAAATGCGCAATATTTGGCTGGGTTGTGGGTAGGGGAAGTTTTTCCGCAATGGCCGCGCTCTAGGGGCTTCAAGTGCCCTTTTCTGATTAAAACCCCCAGAGCTTTGGACAGGGGCATATATAGTGGAGCGAAGGCTCTTTGGTTTTTGGGCAGGTATTTGGCTGTTTGTGTATTGCTTCCGGACGCACCGGAGAATGGCGTAGCTGCTGCATGGTTCTGGAGGGGGAATGGTGGTGACCATACTCACTTCCGAGGCTCTTGTAGTTGTAGCGCCGCTCGGGCCTGCATTGGTGTTGCGGTTAAAGGTTCTCCTGGGTTGCTCTCTGTCATTGTCGATCAAGCCTTGCTTCAAGGCATCCTCAATCTGTACTCCCATCTCATGCAGATCTGAAAAGGTAGGGAAGGGGAGCACGATCATTTTCTGCATCAGCTTAGGCTGGAGATTGCGCACAATCATCCGAATTTGATCTTTATCGGTGGGCCTTAGGGTCATCATTGAGGCCTTGGCCCTCCATCTGGTTACGAACTCCGAAAAGCTCTCCTTAGGCTCTTGCCTTGTCGTCTCGAGATCACGGGTTGTAATCTCGATTTGCGTGTTATATGAGTACTGTGCAATGAACGCCTCGGCCATCTCATCCCAGTTCCTCTTAACATCATCTTCCAATTTTGCATACCAGATGGCCGCCACACCCGACAGGGTCGGCCGAACAGAGACAGCTTCTGTAGTCTGGTGAGGCCCATCGGCCTTAAGATATCTGAAAACAACCTCAGGTGTACCATGGGGTCCCGGACCCATCAAATCGGTCAATATGCGGCATCTTGAATCGGTCCGGCAACGTCACAGTTGCGTCGGTATACCTCAATGTCAGGGATGGTCTTGACTCCTTGGGATTTCTTAAACATCTTTTCCAGTTTGCTCAGCTTTAATGCGGTGGGGTCCACTTCGGACTCGAAGGGAGAATCCGGTACATTGATAGGCGTGGGCGCCTTGGATAGTTGAGGTAGAATCGGGGGCGGAGCCGGCCCCGTTGGAATGTCTGTATCCTCTTGGATATTCTGGACATTTGGTGTCTCCTCGGGTATCGGAACCCTTGGTGGGGGAGGAGCTTGATGTGAAGCAGATGCCCCGGCTTGCTATTGTAGCCTTATGATTAACTCTGCTTGTTCAGTCATAACTGTGGCCTGTTGTCTGGCGAACTCCGCCTGTTGGACAGCGTCTTGCTGCATAGTTTTCATGCTCTCTTGGACCTGGCGCACCATCTCCTCTAAACTTGCCATACTGCTCTGATCTAGCTGTATTGCCGGTATATGTTCCCTCTCTGCGGGAGAAACAGGACTCTGAATCCTACTATACCTAGGCGGGGTGGATGAAGCCCTCTGAACTGTCTGTCGAACTGATATCCTCTGCCTAACTACCCTCCGTCTGGTAACCGGGGGTAGAGAATGATACACTGGTTGTCCGTCTACCAGATGCTCAGATCGATGGAGTCGACGACCTCTTGTCCAGAGTGCTTGGGGAATATCTGCTTGGTCTGAAGCAATTGTGCTAAACTACCTAGCAAAAAGATAAATAAAGCAGTAATAAGGAAATAAACAACCAGACAAACGGACGGCGTAATGGCGTAAATAAACACACAACACACAGTTGGGTATTACAACACACGATTGATAAGCCGAATACACTGTTCCTCAATACTGATTATTGTTCCCGATTTGCTACCCCCAAAACTGAACCTGATACCCGCAGATAACTGATTCCCAAAATATTGAACTGGTGCCCGTAGGTTTGATGCCCAAACTTGTGAGCTGATACATGCATTCCTGTAGAGGCCAACTCTAGAAGCACATAACAGATAAGTGAGAGCCAAAACACCCCTATGTTGGGGTAGGGTTTCCCTTTCCTATTTTGTCAGGAACTAGGGTTTCACTACGCACACAGTGGTTTCAAACAACCTATAATCGGGTAAGCAACCTGTCCTAGCTTGGAATGGTCACTGTGGATTCCGAATATGCACTAGGTCGAATGGTCAAAAAGGGTGCACCGGTGACAACCGGGGTTTGTGTTCCCATCGTGGCAGAGCCCGTAACCGGTCAGCCTTATGGCACGCTTCTCGAAGCGAGCCTCCGGCAAATCGTTCAGGAATAGCAGATGACAAACACTGTGACTTAGGCGCACCAATGCACATGCAATCCAAAGAAACACATAAGTGAAATCAAAACAAGATATCATGAGTTCGAGTCAAGTTCTCTAAATCCCCAGTAGGGTCGCCAAAAACTGTAGACGTCCCCGAATGTCGCGGGGGAAATCCCCCGTTTTGTTCATTAGGCTCACTACAGTTCAGGACTCAATGTCACGGTCCTGCATCTAATCTCGCAGAGTGCAATGCAAGACCGATGAATCATCAAAGAGTCCAAATCCGGCAAATCGTTTTTGAAAACAGATTTTTCAAAAGAAGTACCAAACATGGACTGCTTTGCCAGATACAGAGTCGCCACCTAAATATTTATTTTGGGGGAATTTAGGAAACCCTGACTCGTTGCCTAAGGCCACGTGTCCGTCATCACCAAAGTTGCCTCGGCTCGGGAACTTGGGTACGATTGGGGAACATCACTTCGTGAGCACCCCCGCTCGCCCGATCAAAGATCGGCCTCTACTAACCATGATATCGAGTTTCGACAACATTTATGTGCTCTTATCCCGGTTATTAGCCTAGAATTACTATGTGATGCACGCAGCATACAAGTATAGATTGGATCGCCTGAATTGGAACAAAACATTTCATGTTTGTTTGTTAAAGCGGTTTGCTACTCGCAAGTAGGCTAAAATGCGGATTTTGCCACCCTCAAGTGGGCTTAGAAAACATGGTTTTGCCACTCTCAAGTGGGCTTAAAACTTGCATTCAATGAATTGTTCCAATTCAGATAATACAACCTTCACCCACAGGCATTCAGGCAGTTATATCACATAAGCAAATAGCTTCATGATAAGCATGCTATCATGGCAGTCACTCACACGCATGCAAGGATGCTAAAGTATAAACACTCACCGAGTACTCCAAGCCAAAACAGAAACTAGTTAATAATCAATGCATGATCCTAGTTCATGTTCAGATGGCTAATGCAACACATGCAAAATGCAACTAAGATAGGCTCAGCTATTCTAAACATGGCATATGAAATGTAACAGATAACATGTATTCAACTTGGAATTGAAATACAATGCAGTTAGTATGATGCGCCGAGCTCGGTGCATGCAATATAGATGAATGAATGCACGCATGCATATCATAAGGTATGCTAATTTAAATATGCCCTAATACTAACCATTGAAAGCAGGTAAATAAACGGGAGAAAGAAGTGGGGGTTGGAAGACATACACACACTCACGCACACTTATTACAAAATTGCCCTCCTCGGAGGGTCCGAATAATAATACAAACCGAATAAATAATTAACTACCCTAGCTAATTAAATATTACAAAACCCTTAACTAATTAACAAATTAATTAAGCTACTAAAGCAGTAAAATAGCCTCGCGAAGAGGGATGAATGCATGCTCGGATTGGCTTCGCTCGGAAACCCAATGCCATGCCACTGTTGTCTCTGTTTACACTGCCTTGCTCCTCTGAAAATTATGAAGGTTTCTAGAACTGCTTTGAACTTCATCCTGAGTGTTTTGGAGTTCCACCAGCCAGAACAAAAGGCCACCGGCCATGGGAAAGGGATTATCGGCCAAAGCTTGTTTCATCGGCTGGACACTTATGGCCGGTCGACACTATAGGTGGCCGATCGGCCATTTCTTCCTGCAGAGCGCTGTTTTGATAGCAGCAGAGGACAAGCAGTGCATGGTATGGAATTTTCAAAGCAATGTGTGCATGGCCACTCTCCCAATCATGCTATAGACTCAAGGGAGTATGGCCCTTGGTACTTGGGCCATCAATCACGCATTTCAATGCATGATGGCCAAAGACACCAAGTTTGCAACTCAATGTAAATGCATGCAACAAAACAAATGAGTACTAATGCCCTATCCTGTTGAGATCAAGGGCATCGGTGACCGAGGGTTGAGACGTGTTTCGTCACTTTGAGTACGAACACTCCTCAACCCTCATGCTTGGTTTGACACCCCAAACCAAACAAGATGCAATGCGCGTATGCCATATACAATGTAAAGTGATGCAACTCATGCAATGCAATATGAGCACGCTAAGCTAATGCAACATGACATTACCTAATCATGCAAGCTAAACCAATGCAATATGAACATGTCAAGCATACAAGAAGACCATGTAATGCAACTAGCTAAACAACATGCAAACATGCAAACATGCGAACATGATACAATGTAAGCATGCAACCAATGCAATGCAACATGCCAAATATGCAAAGTATGCAAAGATGGACTTATACTGAAATGAGAAGGCCTCAGCCCACCCCAAGACAATGGCCAAAGTGCATGGAAGTGATGGACTGAACACCATCAAATGTGCACATATGGAAGTCTAACACTTAGGCATGCAAGAAGTCAACTCTCAAGCGCATTAAGAAGAGACAAACATGGACAAATCACCAGCATAACGAGCTCTGAAAACATGTAAAAGACAATGCCAAATCCACTATGTTATGCAAGCAAGGCATGCAACAATGACTAAAACTTGAAGCCAACAAAAGGGTCCAAACCATGGCTATGTCAACCAAACCCCCAAAGGATCAAAATGACCTAGAACAGTCCTAAAGCACTCCAAAACAAGACTAAATCATGCATGGACTATGGTCAAAACATGCCAAGAAAAGGGCCCAAAACAAAGGGCATTTAAAGCCACAAAATGGAGTATTACTCTACACCTACCCCAAGCACTCATGGCATGGATTATGCAACCCAAAATAGAGTTTTAATGCATCAAAATACACCCAAAAACCCTCTGATATGGTAGCCCAAATGACTTAAACAAAAGGCATGCACTATGACTCAAACATGGAGCATAAGATCACATTTCTTCAAGGCATTGAAAGGATAACAAATGCAAGCATGTAAGCATAAAACATGGACTGAAATGACATAATAAGTGATTCCAAATCACTGAAATAGCCAAGGTAATGCATGCTAATGACTCACACACCCGATGCCAACATGCTAGAATGCAAAGGGACTATACAAAGCATGAAAGGTGTGACCAAATCAACATCCAACAGATCTCAAGCATGATGAAACATGACCAAAAGCTTCACAAAGCTAGGCAAAAATATGCAAGCATGGTGGTCTAATGGCAAGATGCATTTTTAGGCAAAATGGAGGAATACAAGGCAAGTATATAATGCATGAAAGGGGCCATTAATCCGACCAAAAATAGAGGCATATTATGACCTAATAACACCCAAAAACCTCTGAAATGGAGCCAAAGACAACTAATCATGCATGCTACCCTTACGAGCCAAAAACATGAACAAATGAGAGACAAAGAGAGGGGGGTGTCCCTCCCCTATGCAAGACCTCAAAACCACTTCTTCACCACTGAAAATCCCCTGGATTTCAGTGGTGAGAAGGCCAATACACTAGGATTCCCGAAGCTCAACAAAGAAAGCACAAAAAGGGCCAAACAAGGCCTAAGAGGGGGAGGTCGACCCCCAACACCAAAGTGACCTTAATAAAGCATCTTAAGCATGCAAATAAAAGACTTTTTTCAGTTATACACAAAGTCTAAAACAGCATGCAAAGTGGGTTAAAAACTAGTGCAAGAATGGGGAATATAAAGCAAATAATGTTACCCTTGAAGAACTCTTGAAGTGCAGCAACCTCAGCCCCCTCCTTATGATAAAAACCAGCTCAAAACCCCAAGAACAACCTCTCAATACCTCCACAACCGAAGTAAGGTGTGATACTAGGTGACTTAGTGCAAAACTAAGACCAAAACACACTTTTAGGCCCTTCAACACACACAAAATGAAGAGAGAGAGGGAGATATAGAGAGAGAAGGTGTATATAACAGATATATGTGATATTAGGTCTGGTTTTGTTGAACCCCTTCAAAGGAGAGGGAGGGCCCTCTTATATAGACAAACAAAGGTGCTAAGCTTCCAAGAGAAGCTAAACAAACGGGGTCAAGGCTTCTTAAAGAAGCTAAGGCAAAGGGGCCAAGGCTTCCTAAGGAAGCTGAGACAGGGGTTCAAGCTTCTTGAGGAAGCTAAGACAAAGGTCCAAGCTTCCTCAAGAAGCTAGGCCAAAAGGGTGCAAAGGGTGCAACTCCTCCATACACGTGTATGGAGGACAAGTCCGTGCACTCCAGCTGGCACAGCTGGCATGCACCATGCCTGAAAAAGACAAAGAGGAGGTATCGGCCAGAAAAGGAGTCCATCGGCCAAATATATGGTCGGCCGACCATACAGAGAGCCGACCGGCCATCACCAATGGCCGGTGGAAAAAAAACAAGGCCGGTGGCCCTAAGCCAAGGCCGGTGGGTACCAGGGATAGCTAACAAGCTATTCTCTACCCTCAGGTGCAAGAAACAAACAAGTGTTTGGTCCAACCAAGCACAAGATAGTCGAGTTGAGAGATCCCGAGGCAAGGCGCGTAGTAGAGACCTCCGAGAACTCAAAATGAACACAAACATGGATGATCACCGAGTATTCAAACGGTCACGTCAAAGTCTTGAGGACGGTCAAAAATGGGGTGTCTACACCATCCTCTATGTCCGGGATCAAATTGACTCCCTGGGCCCGTTTAAACAGCTTTTCAAGCTTACTCACCTTCAGAGCGGTTCGATCCATCTCAGATTCAAACGGTGTATCTGTTGAGAAGGCCAGTGTCTTTGAATTCTGTGGTAGAACTGATGGCGAGACTAGCCCTGTTGTAGCATATGTATCTTCCTGGATGTTTGTAGTATCCCCGAGTGTTGGAACTCTAGGTGGGGGCGAGGGTGGATGCGAAGTAGATGCTCCGACTTGTTGTGGGGCTGTTGCTGCTGAAGCTTGGCAATCAACTCTGCCTGCTGAGCTACCACTTCAGCCTGACATGCAGTAACCTCTGCCTGGTAGACAGTATCCTGCTGCATGGCCTGCATGGTTTCTTGGAGTTGACGCATCATGTCCTCCATACCGGCTATAAGGCGTTGATCTGACTGAACAACAAGTGTATGTCCCCTCTCTGACGTAGAAGCAGGTATCTCAACCCGACTGAGCACAGGTGAAGTTGATAATGACCGCTGATCTGGTGGCCTCTGTACCGATGACCTATGCCTGGATGACCTATGCCTGTAACCGGTGGCAACGAAACAAACACTAGTCGTCCGTCAACTAGATCCTCAGATCGATGAATTCTTCCAATCCAGGTCCAAAGTGCTCAGGGGGTATCTGCCTTTCCGGAAGCAATTGTGCTATACTACCTTGCAAAAAGATAAATAAAGCAAAATAAGAAAACAACCAGCAGAAAAACGAGCAGCATTTCGGCTTAAATAAAGACAACACACAGTTGATATTATAAGTTGAACACACTATTTCCAACACTGATCGCTGCCCCCAAATCACTGCCTCAAATCTGATACCCCAAATACTGATGTCCTCAGACTGATACCCAGACTTACAAACTGATACATATAACCTGTAGAGACGCACTCCGATAGCACATATCAAGCAAGTAAGAGCCCAAACACCCCTATGGTGGGGTAGGGTTTCCCTGTCCTATTTTGTCAGGAGCTAGGGTTTCACTACGCACACAAGGGTTTCACTACGCACGCAGCGGTTTCAAACAACCTACAATCGGCTAAGCCACCTGTCCTAGTTTGGAATGGTCCTTCTGGCTTCCGATATGCAACTAGGTCGAATGGTCAAAAGGGTGCCTCGGTAAAAACTGAGGTTTGTGTTCCCATCGTGGCAGAGCCTGTAACAGGTCAGCCTTATGGCACGCTTTTCCAAGCAAGCCTCCTGTAAACCTTTCAGGAATAGCAGATGGCAAACACGGTGTCCTAGGCGCACCAATGCAAATGTAATGCAAAGAAACACATAAGTGTAAACAAAACAACATATCATGAGTTCGACTCAACTTCTCTAAATTCCCAATAGAGTCGCCAGAAACTGTAGACCGCCCGAACTCGCTCCGCGCGCGTAGGCGTGAATTATGTTCTAGCTACTACAGTTCGGACTCCTGTCACGGTTCTGAATCTAATCTCACAAAGTGCAATGTAAGACTGATAAATCACCAAAGAGTGCAAATTCGGCAAATTGTTTTGGAAAATCGATTTTAATCAAAAGCGCCAAACATGGACTGCTTTGCCAGATTCCAGAGTCGCCACCTAAATATTTTATTTTGGAAAATTTAGGAAACCCTGACTCGTGACTAAGGCCACGTGTCCGTCATCACCAAAGTTGCCTCGACTCGGGAACTTGGGTACATGAGGGGAAGGTCCTGAAATGAGCACCCCCACTCACCTAATCAAAGGATCGGCGTCTACTAACATGATATGTTGTTTTTATAAACACATGTGTTCTTATTCCGGTTATTAATCTAGAATTACTATGTGATGCGCACAGCATACAAGTATAGACTAAATCACTCAATTTGGAACAAAACATCTCATGTTTGTTTTTCGAAAATGGTTTGAAGATGCTACTCGCAAGTAGGCTAAAACGCGGATTTGCCATCCTCAAGTGGGCTTAAAACGCACATTTTGATGAATTGTTCCAATTTAAGCAATGAAGCTTTCATTCACAGGCATTCATGCAGTTAATCACTTAAGCACATAGCCTCATGGCAAGCATGCTATCATGGCTGTCACTTACACACATGTAAGGATGCTAAAGCATAAACACTTACAGTGTACTCCGAGCCAAAATAGAAGCTAGTTAGTAATCAATGCATGATCCTAGCTATGTCAACAATGCCTAATGCAACACATGCAGAATGCAACTAAGTAGGCTCGGCTATCTAAGATGGCATGTGAATGCAACACTTTGATACATGTATTCAAATAGGTATTGAAATACAATGTAGCTTGAATGATGCGTCGAGCCCGGTGCATGCAATACAAATGAATAATGCACGCATGCAAGCATAAGGTATGCTAATCGAGATATGCCCTAGACTAACCATCAAAAGCTGATAAGTAAAAGGGAGAAAGAAGTGGGGTTGGAAGACATGCACACACACACGCACCCTTATTACAACATTTGTCCTTTCGACGGAGGGTCCAAATAAAATGAAAGCTAACTAGCTACGCTAATTAAGCTAACTATTACAAACCAACTAATTAACTAACTATTCTAGCTAATTAATTATTACAA
The DNA here is from genome assembly GCA_030407325.1 of Camellia japonica. Classification (NCBI taxonomy): domain Eukaryota; kingdom Viridiplantae; phylum Streptophyta; class Magnoliopsida; order Ericales; family Theaceae; genus Camellia; species Camellia japonica. The sequence goes on along the minus strand of JAPPVO010006605.1, from coordinate 3,673 downwards.
ACCAAATTGAATAACTAGCTAATCTAAGCTAATTAGAATACTACAAAGCACTAGGCTAAATTAATTACGACACAGGTAATTAACTACAACTAGCTAACAGAACCGATAAACGGCCTCGCGGGCGAGGGAGATATGCATGCTCAGTTGCGTCCTCCCGGAAATCCACCTCCTTGCCTCAAGACGCCTCTCTTTGCACTCTTTTGAACCTTTGAAAATTACACCAATTTCCAAATTGCTTCTTTCTGATCTCAAGAACACCTTGAGGGCTGAAATTTCTCCTGTTGCTACAACAGAGCACAGACAGAGGCAAGACAGTGTATTTGCAAGGAAATGTATGCATTTCCACACTCCTTATCATATCTCAAGCTCAAAAGAGTATGGCACTTGACTCTCGAGCCAAAACCAAACATTTTCAATGCATGGTGGCCAAAGGATCAAGCTTGCGCAAAACTCAATGAATGCACACATAAGACTCGAAAGGCCTCCACCCTATCAAGTACAATCAAGGGTGTCGGCGACCGAGAAATGTGATACATTTCATCACTATGAGTATGAAACGTCCCACATTTCTCGTGTTTGGATTAACGTCTGATCCAAACACATGCAATACAAACAACATGCTTATCTTGGCCATGTTTTACTTGATTCATTTTGTTTACACATTTTAGATTACCAATTAGTCCCTTAATTGGTTAAGTCCAAAAGTGAAAGTCCTCTAGTTTTGAAAGAGTGAATTAGTGGGATGCAATGGCATATATTTCAGCACTGAAATGACATGCTAAAGATGCTAAATCTTGCAAGACATGTTAAAGGCCAAAAACACTAAGGCTAGTGAAGAGCATCACACCAGAGGCATGCAATATCAAGCACAAATGGTCAAACCAGCTATGGCAGACCTAAAACATGCCAAAACAGAGGCCGAAACATGCTAAAATGATAGCCCCAAAAGCTTAGACAAACATGCATGCAAGTTGGCTCACAAGCGAAGCATAAGGTCCAAACCTCAAACACAACAAAAGGGCGATAAATGCAAGAATATTGCAGAGGTGTATGATCTGAAATAACATGCCAAATGATGCTATGCCATGCAAAAAGCTCAAATATGACATTCTAGAGATCTCAAAATGCAAGGCTAGCAAAGCCAAATACACTATAGCTATGCACAGGCAAGCATGCATGACCAAGACCACTCAAATCAGACCAAAAGCATGCTAAAACATAGCAAAAAAATGTGCTGGAGTAGAGCATACACATGCTAGATCAATAGGCTAAAACACCAAATACACTAGGATAGTGAACAAAATTGCACTACAAGTGCAAGGAGCATGCAAGAGGCAACCAAACCAACCCAAAACAGAGTTATGAAATGGCAAATAATGGCTAAAAAAATGCTGAAATGGAGCCAATTCAAAGCACAAAGACATGTTACTTTGCAAGGCTATAAGTAGAATTACACTACAAGTACAAGAAGCATGCAAGAGGTGACCAAGACAGCCAAAAATAGAGTTCTGGCAGGTCTAAAAAGTCACAAAAATGTGCCTAAACAAAGCCACTAAGAAGTAGAAACACATGCTCTTTTGATGGGCAATCAACACATGCAAACAAGAGAAAAGGAGAGGGGACCACCCCCACCCATTTGGGACCTCAAAACCACTTTTCCACCACTGAAATTCCTCTGAGTTTCAGTGGTAAGAAGGCCAAAAAGAGATGGTCCCAAAGGCCTAAAGAGATGGCACAAAGCAAAGCAAAACAAGCCACCAAAGAGGGTAAACCACCGCTAACTCAAACAAAGCCTCAAACAACCTTTTTAAACACTTTAAAACGAAGGTTTTTGTAGCTGAAAGCAAGGCCTAAAAAAGCACGTAAAGGTGGCCAAATATGCAACCAAAACAAAGCTTTAAAGAGGGTAGACACTCACCCTTGAAGCACAACTTCAAAATCAGCAACTTCTGAGCCAAAATCAGTCTTTAAGAGCTCAAATGAGACCTCCAAGCACCTCAGCTCAATGATGGTGGTGTTTGATCAAGAGTCCCTTTGCAAATGCACCAAGAATTCCCACTTTCAAGCACAAAAATACAGAGAGAGAGAGAGAGAATTCTAGAGAGAGAGAGTGAATTTTGCTTTTAAAAATTCTGAACCCTTCTCAAGGGGGAGACACCTCCCCTTATGTAGAATATGCAAGCTAAAACTTGCTCAAATCCCTCCCTACACGTGTAGGGAGGATGCATTCTGTGCCTAACAGCTGGCACAGCTGGCACTAAAAATATCTACAGAAAGTAAAAAATGGTCGCCGACCACTCAAAGTGGTCGACCGACCACCCCACCTAGTCGACCGACCACCTCAGGTGGTTGACAAGGCAGAAAGGGGGTCTCCCAAGAGAGGAGAAGGTGGTGGCATGCTGCCGACCACTTAAGAGGGTCGACCGACCACCCACCCTAGCTGACTGACCACCAAAAGTGGCTGACAGGGAAGAAAAGTGGTCTACACTCCTGCTTCTCCCTCCAGGAAAAAGGGGCACCAAGGTTTGGCTTAAAACAAGCACAAAACCAAGCGAGTTCAGAGACTCAGGGGCAAGGTGCGCAGCCGAAAACCCCTGGGGACTCCAAATGAGCGCAAACATGCTCAATCATCGAGCACTCAAATGATGACGTCCAAGTCTTTAGGACGGTCAAAAATGGGGTGTCTACAGTTGCCCCTCTTTGACAGAACTCGGAAGTCATGAAATGACGGGAGTGAATGTCAAAGCCTAGAGACGACCCATTTTTTACAAGGCCGAAGACTTAGACAAACAAGCAAGATATCAAGTAGATATGCCGCAGGCCAGGGCGAAATGCAAATGAACATGCACGATGCAAGAGCATAACTTATGATCATGCAAAGAAAGCTGTAATGAAGCATTTATGCGAAATAAATACAGTAATTTAAGCAAATCGACAAGTTGCAGAAGTCTCACACATTTCAACAGAAAGGATATAAGAAAATTATGCAAGCCTAGCGAAGGTGTGATAGATACACAAAGCGAGCACGTGTGATAGATACACAAAATGAACAAAGTATGATAGATACACTAAGTGAAGAGAGTGTGATAGATACACTAAATGAACAAAGCTTACACTCAACTTCTCTAAATGAACCCCACATCCAATATTGCCTGGTTGCGCTAGCTTCAGATGAACCGTACATACAATACCGTCTCCTGCATAAGAAAGAAACTCAACAGGTACAATAAAACACAATGCATATTCTATGCAAGATTGCCAACACGTTCTGTGTTTAAATGCCAAATGCATGCTCTACGCGTATGTGAGGAGTGCATATTCTATGTAAAAGCAGCAAACACATGTGAGTGCAAGAGAGTTGAACGCATGTTCCACGCAACATTCGAGATGCAACATTCGAGATACATATTCTATGCGAAACAAGAAGTGCATAACAATGCAAGTGAAACGGTTCATAACAATGCAAGTAGAAGGGTGCATAACAATGCAAGTGAAACGTGCATAGCAATGCAAGTGGAACGGTGCATAACAATGCAAGTAGAACAGTGCATAACAACGCAAGTGAAACATGCATATCTTATGCAAAGCAAAAGTGCGATATAATCAAGAAAGAAGTGTACATTCAATGCAAAACACCGAATGAAGAAAACATGCTTTCACAAAGCCGATTCAA
>JAPPVO010006604.1:0-32431 GCA_030407325.1 Camellia japonica | reverse complement strand
AATGAGTTCAAGTTCCTTATATACTCATTGCTTCGTATGTGTGCGTTGCTTTACTGAGATGAGTTCAAGTTCCTATATACTCATTGCATTGTATGTGTACTTTGCTTTACTGAGATGAGTTCAAGTTCTTCTATATACTCATTGCTTCGTATGTGTGCGTTGCTTTACTGACATGAGTTCAAGTTTCTATATACACATTGCTTTGTATGCGTGCATTGTTTTACTGACATGTGTTCAATTAAATCTTTATACACATTGCATCGTATGCGTGCGTTGCTTTACTACATGTGTTCAAGTTACAATTCTCTACACACATTGCATTGTATGCGTGCTCTGTTTTACTATATATGTTCAATTACAATTTTCATACACATTGCGTGCATACGTGCATTGCTTACTCACATGTGTTCAATCCTACACGTTGCATGCGTTGTCACGCACTTTCGACTGCATTGTCATGCATATTGCTACCATGTTGTATCTGTCAAGTTTGCTTTCTTTGCAGGCACGATATTGTATGTACGGCTCATTGAGGCCGGTGCAACCGGACGAGCCGCGCAGGTATTGTATCTCCCGAGTGAAACGTATTGAGAATTCCATAATTCTCTTACATCCTTTCTGTATTGTGGTGTAGTTTGGTATGCTAGCTTATAACTGTCGCATGTGTGCTTCATTACAGCTTCTTTTGCATGATCATAAGTTATGTTCGGCTTCTTGCACTTTCAGTTGCATTTTGCCCCTGCCTGTGGGCGCATATCTTGCTTGTCTTGTATGTTTGTCCAAGTCTTCGGCCTTGTCAAAAATGGGTCGTCTTCGGGCTTTGACATTCACTCCCGTCATTGTTATGACTGCCGAGTTCTGTCAAAGAGGGGCAACTGTAGACACCCTATTTTTGACCGTCCTCAAGACTTGGACGTCACCGCTTGAACACCCGGTGATTATCCATGTTTGTGTTTGTTTTGAGTTCCCGGAGGCCCCGGCTGCGCGCCGTGCCTCAGGATCTCTCAACCGGCTTATTTTGTGCTTGGTTTTGTACCAAGTACTTGTGTGTTTTTGCATTTGAGGGTAGGGGAAGGCTTGTTAGCCATCCCTAAAGCCCACCGGCTGCCCACACCTCCACCGGCACTCCCTAGTGGCCATCGGCACTCTTTTATCCAAATCCTTGGCCGGTCGGCACTATATGTTGCCGACCGGCAGTGTTTTTGTGCCGGTGACTGTTTTGGCTGGCCGGTGTGACCCTTTGCACCCCCAGGGATGGTGCATCCCAGCTGTGACAGCTGGAATGCACTATAACCACTCCCCATGCCCGGGTTTGCACCCTTTGCACCCTTGAACCCCATAAACCTTCTAGAAGGTTGAACCCTTGGCCAAGCTTCTTGGAGAAGCTTGGCCAGCTATCTTAGCTTCTTTGGAAGCCAAGACCTCTTGCAACCTCTTGAACCCCCCTCTCTTTTGCTTAGCCATTAAGTTAAGAGCTTTATTTTGCCTATATAAGCAAGGCTTCTCTCCCTTTGATGGGGTTAGCCACTTTAGACCTAAAAAACCAGAGCTTACACACATATCTCTGATATACATCCATATATATCTATACTTCTATATCTATCATCCTTGTGTGTGTGTTTTAGGCCCAAAAAGTGTGGTTTTACCTCATTTTTTGCACCTTTACACACACTACTACTACACTTAATCCGAGATTAGGAGGCTTGGAGGTTTGTTTTGTGTGATCTTGGACTGTTTTGATCAATCAAAGAGGGCTGGACCTTTTGTTCTTCAAAGGATCTTCAAGGGTAAGAACATTACTTTAGATTCCCCATTTTTGCAACAACTTTCTACCCCTTTTGCTTTGTGTTTTTGGATTTGTGTTTAACATAAAAAAGGCTTGTTTTTCCTTGCTCAAGAACTTTCATTAAGGTCACTTTTGTATTTGAGTGAAGCCTCACTCTTTTAGGCCTTATTTGGCCATTTTGGTGCCTTTTCCTAAGGCCTCCTTTACTTGGTGTGTTTGGTCTTCTCACCACTGAAAACTAGTGGGTTTTCAGTGGTGAGGAAGATGGTTTCAAGTCTCATATAGGGGAGAGACACCCCTCTCCCCCTTCTCCTTTGCTTGCCTTTGTATTTGACCTAAAAGATACATGTGTGCATGCTTGCATTTGGCTTTATTTCAGAGTTTTTTTGAGTGTTTTGGAGCATGTTTAACCTCTGTTTTGGGTCGGATTTGTGGCCTCTAGCATGCCTCTCATACTTGCTTTGAAATGCTCTTTTATGCCTAAAAGCATGTCATGCATTTAGGCCATGTTCCTTGCATACCTTAGCTTGGTTCCATGAGGGTATTAGCATCATATTACTATGTATAAGGGTTGTGAGCCACTGATTTTGCCATGTTTGATGTGCTTGACATGCTCGCTTTGCATTATGGCTTGTTAGCTTTGAGTATGTGATCCATGGACATGCGTTGGTTATGTTATTTGAGTGACTTGGAGTCATTTAACATGCATGTTTTAGTCTCTATATCATGCTCATATGTCCCCATTTACACCATCTCTTCATGCTTAAATGTTGGCCTCTTATGCTTTAAAGAGGGCTTATGCATGCTTGTATGTTTAAGCATTTTTGGGATGCCATGTGTGTGAGTTTTTGGTGTGTTTTTGCATACCAAAATCTGTTTTTGCTTAAATAATTCATGCCATGATTGGTCTTGGTAGTGGTGAAAGGGTGCTCCCTTTTGTGCCTTAATCTTAGGCCATTTGACTTGCATGCTTGCACAAGTATTGGTCACCACTTTGGGCATGTTTCGCCACTATTTTGGGTCGGTTTGAGGGCTGCCCCATTGTGGTTAATTCCACTTTTGCATGCTTGCATCATGTTTGTTGCATGCTTGAGTAATGAGGTCTTGTCACATGCTAACTCTATTGCATAAATGGTCCATGTTCGTATTACACTTTGCACCTCGCATGCTTAGTATTGCACACTTGTCATAGTATGTTGCATTGCATTTGGTATGCCTTGCATTTCACCTCATATCGCATCATTTAAGCCATGTTGCATACATGCATTCCATGTCTTGGTTTGGGGTGTCAAACCATGTGTAAGGGTTGAGAGGGGTTCACACTACAAGTGGTGCAACTTGTCTCAACTCTTGGTCACTAAGGCCCTTGATTTTAACCGTGATAGGGACTTAGTTCTCATTTGTGTGTTGCATGCATATTGACATTAAAGTTGCAATCTTGGCTCCTTAGGCCATCATGCATTAAGATGCATAAGTGATGGCCCAAGAACCAAGGGTCATGTTTCCTTGAGTCCCATACATGATAGGAGCATTGACCATGCTTACATTTGCTCTAAAATCCATATCATGCACTGCTGCCTGCTGTTGCTGTCAAACTGTCTTCCTCTGCAGGAATTTTGTGCCGACCGGCAGTATAGAGTGCCGACCGGCACTTTATGGTAGCCGATAGCTTCATCTCTAGCCGATGGATATTTTACACGGCCGGTGGACATTTCACCCAGCCGATGATGATCTTCAGTGTTCAGGGAGCATGTTCTGGGACTTTGGCAGTTTTTAGAAAGACAGGATAGCAAGAACAGAGGCAACAGTGCTATGGTGTGGGTTTTCCGGGCGAGTCGGAATCGAGCATGCATCATTCGCGCATCCCGAGGCGGGGCTGCGGCCTTTCCTTTTCTGCATTTAATTTATTAAGTAATTAGAATTTTGTAATAATTAAATCATTTATTATTCGGACTGTATATTCTTTTGGTCCCTCCGTGTGAGGGCGATTTGTAATAAGTGTGGGTGAGTGCGGTGTATGTCTTCCAACCCCCACTTCTTTCTTCCCTTTTATTTACCTGCTTATGATGGTAGATTAGGGCATATTTAAATTAGCATACCTTATGCAATGCATGCGTGCATCCATGCATTTGTTTACATGCATCGGGCTCGGTACATCATACAAACTGCATTGTAATTTCAAATCTAACTTGAATACGTGATAGTTGTAGCATTTCACATGCCATTTTAGGGTTAGCCGAGCCTACTCTAATTGCATCCTTGCCTGTGTTGCATTAGCCACTTAACATGATCTAGGGACATGCATGTCTGCTAACTAGTTTCTTGTTTTGGCACGGAGTACGATGTAAGTATTTTACGCTTTAGCATATCGCATGCGTGTGAATGTTGCCATGACAGTATGCTTACCATGCGGCTAAGTGCTTATGTGAGATAACTGTTTGAATGCCTGTGGGTGGAGGTTGGGTTGCTTGAGTTGGAAAACTCATTGAAATCCGTATTTTAGCCTACTTGCGAGTAGCAAAACCCGAAACGCTTTCAAAACAAACGGATATGCAATGATTATTTCCAATTAGGCAATCTAGTCTATACTTGTTTGCTGTGCGCATAACGTAGTAAATCTAGGCTAATAACGGAATAAGAGCATGTAATGTTTTCAAAATCGGATATCACGGTTAGTAGAGGCCGGTCTTCGGACCGGGCGAAAGGGGGCTCATAGCTGACCTTCCCCGATCGTACCCAAGCTCCCGAGCCAAGACACTTTGGTGATGACGGACACGTGGCCTTCGGCACCGAGTCAGGGTTTCCTAAATTCCCCCATTAAAAAATATTTAGGTGGCGACTCTGTAATCTGGCAAAGCAGTCCATGTTTGGCACTACTTTTCAAAAATTGTTTTTCTTCAAAACGATTTGCCAGAGTTGGACTCTTTGGTTCAGATTTAGAACCGCAACACACAAAGGAGAGTCCGAGCTGTAGCGAGGTCCCCCCGCGGCTTGTTACACCATGGCAGCCACGCCTTTCTCCGGTGCATCCGGAAGTAATACACAGACCACCAAATACCAACCCAGAGGCCAAAGACTTCACACCCCTATATATGCCCCTGTCAAAGCTCTGGGGGTATTAATCAGGAAAAAGCATTTGAAGCCCCTAGAGCCGAGGCCATTGCCAGAAAAACTTCCTCCCTCTCATGACCCAGCAAAATACTGCGCGATCACCACAGCACGGTCACGACACCGACCGTTGTTTTAGATTGCGTCACGAGATCCAGGATCTTATTGACAAACAGGTGATCGCGCCTCCTGACAAACCAATGTCACAACAAATCCTCTCCCACCACATAACCAAGCCCCCCCTCCCAACAGAATCAACTTTATCTAAACTGGGGCCGCATTTTACGATCCTAGCATCTACATCACTCCTTTCATCTACCCAAGCCAGAGGTGCTCCTTCCCGACTGCACTGACTTTTTGTGCGTGTTGGACATCTCTACAACCCAATCTGAGCCGATGGTGGTGGCCATTGAACAGAGTACAAGGGAGATTGCGGAGGAGGATGGACCGTTGAGTCAGGGTTTGAGCAGTCTGGGGATTTTGCTGGAGAGCCTACGATCCGAGTGAGTACATCCTGTCAGTGGGCCAGTCTAAGCCAAGTATAGAATTGACAGAGAGAACAGAACTGCGTGTGATCCAGGGGACAGATTTGAGCAGGGAACGGATGATCTAACGACCGTGGAAGAGGATCTTGCCAACCTCCAGTTTTTCAATGACCAAGAATTAGGGGACGCAGCAGTCAACTGGTTTGAGTATGAGGAAGCGGCAGAGGCCACCGGATGGCTGGATGATCAACCGAATGTCGTAGAATTCCAACAGGGCCCGGCAGGGGCAGGAGTATCAATTGTGGCCGGAAGGGCCGAAAGTCAAAGTATATTGCCTGAGAGCGCCGGTACGAAGAATTTCGCTCAGAACATGAGCATTATGGATGCAGGGAAAGCTGCACAACAAACTGCATTGACGCAGTCAGAACAAGAGAAGTTTTGGGGTTCCGAGAGAATCAGAAAGGCAAAAGCCCATGAAAGGATTGAAAGTGTTGTGGGCACGAAGACAGAAGATGCTGCGAGCATGTGGGCTGAAAGTACTGTGGGTACAATCACGCCGGAGCCAGACAGATGTTTGTTGGCTGCTCATGGGATGTGGTGGGAAGATGATGATTTATGTCTTGCCCACACAGACGAGGATTGGGGAAGCAATCAACCAGATGACACCTGGTATCTCGATGAGGTTGATCACATGACAAGAAGCGGGCGATATTTCAAGCCCCTGCACCTGGACCAGCCAGAGGCATCTGGGAAGGATAAAGAAGCGGAGAAACAAATGGAGAAACAGCTTGAAGAGGAGGCTGTGCTCAAACAGTTAAAGAAGATACAAGCAGACATCTCCATCTGGGGACTGCTTATGGCTTCACAAGTGCACAGACAGGCTGTCCTATCTGCTATGGACAAGGCCAAACTCTCCATAGATACCACACCAGAGCAGCTGGTTGGACTGGTCTTTCCGGGAGGAGGTTCCCCGACGATAACCTTTTCAGACAAAGAACTGCCGCCTGAGGGCGAAATCATAACAAACCCCTCTACATCTCTGTGGAATGTAGAGACAAGTGGGTGCCAGTGGTTCTTGTTGACACGGGATCCGCCATTAATGTCTGCCCAATCAGAACGGCGTATGCGATCGGGTTAAAGCCCGCGGACTTCGTGCCAACTACTCAAGTGATCAGAGCCTATGATAACACCAGCAAGGAGGTGATGGGGACTGTCAAAATTCAGACCCAGGTTGGTCCAGGACAACACAACATTGAATTCCATGTCTTGGACGTTCCTGCAACCTTCAATCTACTCTTGGGGCGGCCGTGGTTGCACCAAGTGAAGGCGGTCTCTTCCACTTTACATCAGATGTTGAAATACCCTCATGGGAAGGGGGTGGCTATTGTTTTCGGGAATTCATCTATCCATCCACCGCCAGAAGTGTCTACACCGGTCTTGGAAATCGAGCACGGCACGGAGGATGTGTTCTTATCAGGGTTTACTCTAGCTGAGGCTCAGGTGGTGCAGAATATCATAGCTGTGAATGAGGGAGTGTACGTCAGTGCTCAATCTGTTTACCTCATGAACAAGCTACAACACATCCCCGGGATGGGATTAGGAAGGAGCGGCCGGAAGGGCGTCGCAGTATTGGCCGAAGTGCCATACAACTCTCATACCTTTGGCTTGGGTTATCTGCCCACCAAAGAAGATTGGGTAAGGAAGGGGAAAGAAATGGCTGGAAGAGCCAAAGCAAAGAAAGCGGGGAAGCCTTTTGACTTAATACATCGGCCCATTCAGGGTACCCTAAACGGACGTTTCGTCCGGGAGGGGGAGGACTTTCCATTCTGTGGCTTCCCCGAGCCGTGGCTGAACGCGGAGAGGAAGCGCGTCCCAGGCTTCGAGATTTTCTTTGATCTACAATTACCTGGGGATGACGTTGCCGAAGAGCAGACAGACCCATCAGCTGAGGTTGAGCAGTGTAAAGCAGGGGACGCCGAGGGCGCTGAAATTGAAATGGGGGTAGCACTGGCAAGTCTACTCTCAGATCCTCCGATCGACCATGAGTGCTTGGGGGATAACTTCTCGGTTTCCATGATTGGGGATGAAACGGCTGTGGGCCTATCAGCGACTATTTTGGATGCATCTATCGCACCCACTCTCACTTGGCAATACGCTGAGGGATTTTTGTCCAGCAGCACCGGGTCAGGTAGTGAGCCGGAATCTGATTCCACCGAATCTTGTGAGTCGGAATCAGGTTCCAGCTCGACTGAGTCTGAGTCTGGTAATCCTGGGGATGATAACCCGGATGCCACAGTTCTATCCAGGTCATCTTTTTCCTTTTCATTTGAGTCTGTTGTAACCGAGAATTCAAACGATTTGGATGTGCTTAATGAGAATCAAGTAACTGTGGTTTCTGAGTACTTTTCTGTGCCCTTGATTTATTGCATAAATTCGGACTTTCAAAACTTTGATGAAAACGACGAGGACGAAGTCCCTCCGGTTTTGCAACGTTTAATCGAACAGGAGCAAGAAAGATTTGTTAAACCGTTAGTTGATGAAATCACTACTGTGAATGTTGGTACTGAGGAGGACCCGCGGCTGGTCCAGATCGGGTCCACGTTGTCTTCGGAGGAACACGAGCGCTTAGTCGCTTTATTAAAAGATTTTAAAGACATTTTCGTGTGGTCCTACGAAGACATGCCTGGAATCGATCCTGAGATTGTACAGCATTGGATCCCCCTTGACCCCGAGGCCCGACCTGTCAAACAGAAACTCAGGAGGATCTGCTCGGACTGGGCTCTCAAGAGTAAGGAAGAGGTCACCAAGCAAATCGACGCAGGCTTCCTGCTGGTATCCGAATACCCGACTTGGTTGGCCAACATTGTTCCAGTACCGAAGAAGGATGGCAGGATCCGGGTATGCGTGGATTTCAGGGATTTGAACAGAGCTAGTCCGAAGGATGACTTTCCCTTGCCGCATATTGATGAGTTAGTATATTTCACAGCAGGGCATGCTTTGCTCTCATTCATGGATGGCTTCTCAGGTTACAACCAGATAGTAATGGCACCCGAAGACCGGGAAAAGACTGTATTCACCACCCCGTGGGGGACATACTGCTACAGAGTAATGCCGTTTGGGTTGAAGAATGCTGGAGCTACTTATCAACGGGCCGCGACCACAATATTGCATGACATGATCCACAAAGAGGTTGAGGTGTATGTGGACGACATGATTGTCATGTCCAAAGAAAGAGAGGGCCACTACACCGCCTTGCAAAAGTTCTTCCAAAGGATCAGAGAATTCCGGTTGCGGCTAAATCCTCAGAAATGTACGTTCGATGTTACAAGGAAAAAATGCTGGGGTTTCTGATTACACAGAGAGGTATCGAAGTCGACCCTTCCAAAATCAAGGCCATCCTAGAAATGCCCCACCAAGGACTGAAAAGAGGTGCGAGGCTTTCTGGGTAAAGTGCAATTCATAAGACGGTTTATCTCAAAATTAACCTAACTTGTGAACCACTTTTTGGTCTCTTGAAGAAAGGCAAGAAATTCCAATGGGACGGCCGATGCCAAGCTGCTTTTGAGCAAATCAAGGAATACTTATAGAACCCGCCCGTGTTGTCACTGCCTGAGCCGGGGAAACCGTTGATATTGTACCTCTCAGTGACTGAGACTACAATGGGCTATATGCTCGCGCAAGAATCGGAGGACAAAGTGGAGAAAGCCATCTACTATCTGAGCAAGAAAATGCTAGAGTATGAGACTCGCTACACACCGTTGGAGAAGGCTTGCTTGGCTTTGGTATGGGCTACCAGGAAGCTGCGGCACTACCTGTTAGCTCACTCCGTAATGTTGGTTTCACGACTCGATCCCATCAAATATCTTTTCGAGAAACCAGCACTTACGGGTAGGCTAGCTCGTTGGTTACTGTTGCTCTCCGAATTTGATTTGAAATATGTAACACGCAAGTCAGTCAAGGGAAGAGCAGTAGCAGAATTCTTAGCCGACCATCCAGTGAAAGGGGGTGAAGCAGTCGAGTACCTATTCCCAGATGAAGCTATTTTGCACATCGACGATGAAGCTTGGAGATGTACTTTGACGGAGCATCCAATCAATACGGGTATGGGATAGGAGTGTTACTAATAGCACCCGACAATTCCCGTATCCCTCTAGCCTTCAAACTCTGGTTCAAAGTCTCGAACAACGAAGCGGAATATGAGGCATGCATTGCCGGTCTAGAAGCAGCCCTAGAACTAGGGGCAAGACGGTTGGACGTCATCGGGGACTCGAACCTTGTTGTGTCTCAAGAAAAAGGAGACTGGAAAGTCAAAGAAGAGAAAATGATGATGTATCACCAAACCTTGGACTTGTTAATTCCTCGGTTTGAGAAGCTGAGCTTTACTCATCTACTAAGAGAGAACAACAGGTTCGCATATTCTTTAGCAACTCTATCTTCCATGATAGACATCCCGTACAGAGTCCGGATGTGTCCAGTCATCATTGACCAGAAATTTGCACCAGCCTACGAGTCGGTTGCTGCCATAGATGAGGTTCAGGACGAAAACCCCTGGTATCACAACATCTGGAATTTCCTGGAGAAGGAAGCATACCCGCCGGGGGTGAATGCCAAGGATAAAGGGCAATCAGAAGAATGGCCATTCAGTTCATCATCTGTGGGGTAAGTGTATAAAAGGGGTCATCTGGGAATGCATAAGCTGTGTGTCGATGCCAAAGAATCAAAGCGTCTAATGGAGGCCATCCATGGGGGGGAATGCGGTGCGCATATGAATGGAGTAATGCTAGCACGGAAGATCCTCAGACAGGGTCTACTGGTCCACCATGGAGGAGGACTGTATCGGTTTTGTTCGGCGATGCCACAAATGTCAAATTCATGCAAATCGCATGAACATTCCGCCGTCGAAGCTGTATAACATGACTTCGCCATGGCCTTTTTCGGTCTCGGGAATTGACGTGATCGGGGCCGTCACTCCGAAGGGGTCGAATGGGCATGAGTTCATCCTGGTCGTGATAGATTATTTCACGAAGTGGGTTGAGGCCCAGTCTTATGCGGTGTTGAAGGCTTCGCACGTTGCAAAGTTCATCAGAAACAACATCATCTGTCGCTACGGAGTCCCAAACGAGATAATTTTAGATAACGGTTCCCACTTCAAGAAGGAGGTGGTTGACTTGTTGGAAAAATACAATGTGGCTTTTCATAAGTCGTCTACTTACCGGCTGCAAACCAATGGAGCGGTTGAGGCTGCCAACAAGAACATCAAACACATATTGCAGAAGATGGTGGAAACCTACCGGGACTGGCCAGATAAGCTGCCGTTTGCTCTGTGGGGCTACCGGACTTCAATCAGAACTTCTACTGGGGCGACTCCGTACTCATTGGTTTATGGAATGGAAGCCATTCTACCTATCGAGATTGAGGTTCCGTCATTGCGAGTATTGGCTGAAGCCAAATAGCCGAAGCAGATTGGCAGCAGAGCAGGTTTGAGGAACTAATGCTCTTTGATGAAGAAGACTGAAAGCACTGTACCATGTTCAAGGTTATCAACGCAGAATTGCCCGGGCTTTCAACAAGAAAGTGAAGTCCAGGAATTTAAAGGAAGGAGATTTGGTACTCAAGGATAACCGAGCTCCCATCCACGACCCAAGGGGCAAGTTCAGACCTAATTGGACTGGCCCTACATCATTAAGTCTATCTGGTCAGGTGGAGCTGTGGTTCTGATGGATCTAGATGGCTTGGAGTTTTCGCAACCGATCAATATGGACAAGTTGAAGAAATATTACCCTTGAGAGGCTCGCTAGGCCGAAAACCCGAAAGGGCGACCTAGGCAAAACTCAGAGCACAAAAAATTTGAAATTATAAAAACTGAGCTCGCAAGGTTGAAAACCCGCAAAGGGCGGCCTTGGCAAAAGTTAGAGCGTAAAAGGAGAGCGAAAATACTCGAGGGAACCTAAGCCTGAACTACGTAAGGCTTGATTCCCATCTTTGGGATACGTAGGCAACTCCATCCTGGAGTTCAGCCATAAACTTTTCCCCGATCAACTTTGTCCATTTGATCATCTCAGTCATCTTTGTCCATCAGCATTCATCGTGATCTCTGGTGCAGTGCTTTTCAGACTAGGGGCAACTTTCCGTTGCTGTGCAATGCGCGGCGCTATTCAGACTAGGGGCAACTTTCCAGTTGCTAGGATCCGGGGTTGTGCATCTCAGTGACAGATCTCAGGCGTGTCCAGTTCTGATCCATATCGAAAATGGTTTTGAAAAGTTTTAATAAAAGTTGACTTTGTTCAAATTAATCTTTTTACAACAAGACCATTTTTGGACCAAAGCGGAAAATTTTCAGTACCACAACCTTCAATTTCATTGATTTCAAAACAGAGTTCTCCTGCTCTTGCATACAATTGAAGTTGCTTTTTATTACATTCATAAAGAAAACTTGAAAGTACTAATAAAGCAATAAATCCGGGGCATAGTCAAGTCAGGTGTCCCTGCGCCCCCTCCCAGAGCTGGTCGAAGCCTCTGATGCCAAGCTGGGCCCAATCTGTGCCTCTTCATTGAGCCAATCCAAGCACTCATCAGACAAAGTGCAATTGAAAGTAGGAGCGGGGGCCAGGAGCTCTCTCGTCCTCCACGCTGTGGCATATCGGGCAAGCTGTGCGCCTCGAACCGGGAATGCAGCGGGTACTCTATCCCCTCTGGCGGGCAAGTCTGATCATGGCCAACTGGCGCCGGATACGGAATGGGAAGTAGAAGACACAGTGTGTCATGCCAATCAATTGAATCCCAGGTTGACGGGTCATGCTATAGCTCATTGCCGGAAGATTGAGCCAAGGACAGCGCCAAGCGATGCGATCTGCGGACAAATTGCACATCCAGTCGAACCACCATCCCTCATCTAGGGCATCGACCAGGCGTTGCCTGAAGAAGTAGCCGCGAGCTGAGTAGAGCTGGGCAGTAGGCTGGGCAAGAGTCCACAACTTGCAGTTTATCCATCAACCATACCTGGGGAGGGATGAAAAATGAGAGAATAAAGAATAGAGAGATGTGCGATGAGAGAAAAGTAAGAAAAGGTTTTGAGAGAAAAACGAGCCTGAGGGCCGAGTGATGTAAGCAATATATACGTGAGATTGGGTAGGAAACATTACTTGTAGCAGTAGTGGACTCCCCGCGAATCTGGTCGTCTCCCGACGGTAGAAAGCATCTAAGCCCATCAGTGTCTCGGCCAGTGCCATGGCAATACAGCTCTTTCCTTCCTTCAAGCCTTGAGCAACTTCAATCAGACGAATGTTAGATCCGCTAAGGCCCGGGGCAAGCAAGAAGTGAGATAGCATGCACAAGCAGAGGGCATGTTGCCGAAAACCTTGCCAACGATGGTCGCCACGGTCACCGGCATCGGAAAAACGATAAACCAAGCCGAGGATATCTAGTTCCCCGTTGCAGATCAGAGACCGAGTGTCATGCGTGGTAAACCCACACATCTCTCCTAAAGCTTGGGCGTGGCCAAAGCGAAACTGAGGCAAGATCTCTTCATAACATTCAGATTCCATCAAAACTTGAAAATCTTCGAAAGTTGGACATACCTCTTGCCCGCCGAAGCTAAAGACGTGCGTTACCGGGTTCCAAAACCTCGCCGCGGCATGGAGGAAAGGAAAGTGCAGCGGAGTGCGACTCAGCGTGAATAGTGCATTCAAGCCGAAGCCTCGAAAATTCAGCTTTTCCGAGCCATCCAAGTTGGCAATCCAATTTGTGGGATTTTGAGCAAGGAATGCTTCCATTTGGTGGAAATTTGAGTTGAAATGAAGAAAATCCTGAAGCTGGAACTCATATAGAAGATAAGGTAGTGAGTGGAGGACACGTGTCGTCATTTCGGAGAGTCTGCCATCGATGGCCGGCGGTGGCACATTGATGGCCGGCAGTGTGCTGTCGATGGCCGGCGGTTGATAGAGATGGCCGGCGGTGGCCGGCAGTGCTTCCCCCTGCCCCTTGTCTCCCTCACTGAAGACCCAGTTATTTACTTGAGTCCTTTTCTTTGTGTCTTTCAAGGTCTTGTTTTTTTTTTTTGTCCTGTTGGACTCTGTCGTGTCTTGTTTAAGATGTATTAGTTTCCTTTTCTATGTCAGGTTGTAATTATCTTCCTTTCATGTATCGAGTTGTTGCAATTTGTTTATCGAGTTGTTTTGTTATTAGTCGGTTCACTACCTGATTAGTGCAATTTGAGCGTTTGGTTTTCAAAATAAAACTGTGATTTCGTTTACATTGTTGTGTAAAGCGAAAGTGATGCGATGCGAGCCATGGAATGCACAAATGAAACACTTTTTCAAACAAAAGGGTTGTTTTCATTCCGTCATAGTTTTCCTTTTACAAAAGTAATTGGTTCCAAAATAAACCAGCAATGTGCAAAACTACTAGTAAAAAGGAAAATAAAACAAAAGAAGATCATCATCTGAAGTAGCAAAATGTCTGGACCAGTGCTGGTAGTCTCAAGTGCGGGAATCCGTCCTGGTCCTCTTCCTGGACGAAGGTCCAGGATCTCCACCGTCAGTATCTGACTCTGACTCTGAATGTGGACTCATCGCCTCCTCGTCAGACTCATCATCATCAGAGACAGGTCCCTGTGAACTAGTCCCTCGTCCTGCTCCCTCTGCTGCTCGAGGAGGTACGGAAGGGCCTGTCCCTGCTTCTACTGGAACACCCGATGGGCCTGGCGGCAAGAAAGGAATCTGAAAGAGGATGATCCACCAAAATGCATTAGTAATCAAAATGTATTAGATACAGGAAAAGTGATGTACTATGAATAGTGAATGATTTGCAGTGAACATGCACTGTGAATGGTGTATGGGAACAATGTATTAGATTAATGCAGTGTGCAAGCTGTAATGGTGAGTTAAGAAAGGACTTCATGACACGAAGTGCAGTTTGAGCAAACTTACCGGAATGCCATAGATATTGAGTAGGTCCATGCTCGTCTGCAGCATCCCTATCGCTGAAGCCGCCATCGCCAGAGACTGACGAGTGTACTCAATGGGAGCCTGCAAAATGTTGGAAATCATTAATACTTTGCAGAATATCAAGTGAAATTAAATGACAGTACAAGGGGTGATAGTGTAGCACATACCGGAGTCGAGCCGTAACCTCCGATAAGCTCGTGACCAGCTGGAGGAGGGGCAAAAGGAACCTGATAAATCTCTCCTGCTCGCCCTCGAAGTGTCATAGTAGCAGGCAACGCTGGCCATCCAGACTCCTGTCTCTCCTCGGGACCTCGCCTCCTACGAGACCGGGCTGATCCGCCTCTACCTCTCATAGCTGGAGCCCTCGCTCCCTCTCCTCCTCGGACACCAGTCAAAGGCGGCATCAAATGTGTCTGAATGAAGGTCGCGTAGTCGCCCTCGGCACGGAAGTAATCTGTCTCCAGCCCTACCATGAACTGGATCACCCGGTCAGCAGATAACCTGTGTGTCTCCCTCATCGATGGTGGAGGCGCCATCGGTACAAATGGAACAGGCAACCCCAAAGTCTGGCGCACAAAGCGCTCACTCAGAAACCACGCCCGACAGATCGGCCCCTCGAAGAGGATGCGGTACTGAGACATAATCTGGGCGGTGCGATACTGATCCCGGAGTCCTGACGGAATCACCTCCCATGGTCGCCATGTAATCTGAGAAAGGGAACCAACAAGATGATTAGTCGTCAAAATAACTAAGGCAGGTGCATTGGCTAATTGAAATGGTCTTATTGCAGACTTGCCTCACGCGCCGCAACTGTGTCAAAATACTGTCGGAAGAACATGAAGCTCTCCCGGGTCCTACGACGGAGCGGACCGTCATACACCTCAGAAAATGGGACCGTCACTGCCGTCTCCTCCACCGGATCTGGAGCTAACCTCGGAAGTATGCATATACCCAGAGCTGTTGAACAGATGTGATCAGTACAGCGCATGAGCAAGAATACAGAAAACAGAATACAGAATGCAGTATTGTACATAACAGATGCAGGCCTAGACGGACGGACATTACATCCTGTGCATGTAGTGTATCATGAGCAGTGTGCAGTGTATGGTGTGTAGAGTGCAGCATGTATGGTGTACAGAAAATGCAAAGCAGAAAGCATATGCTATGACAGTGAGTACAGAGAATACAAATGTTGAACTAAGCAAACGTATGAAGGCTAAGCAAAGTAATGAAAAGGGGAACTGGGTCATGTACCTCCCAAGCTCGCCAATAGCCTCCGATCAATCTCCCACGCAACCGAGAAGTAGAGCTCATGTACCCATACATAGTAGTGAGGCCGGCTGCGCCCCAGTTGTAGGAGCGGACCCGCGGAAGCACTACCAGGGCGCTCAAGAAGTACAAACCCACGGTATTCCACCTGTTCGAAACAAGGTGGTACCAAAAAGGAATAGGAGGAAGCCCCTGGCATACTGCTCCACTCCCTCATCAGTCTGAGGATCCTCCCGCGGAACTGCTCCTCGAACCAAGAGTATCTAACCATGCCCGCTCGCGCAAGGGGTGGACGTGCCCCAAGTAATACCTCCCATGCAG
This sequence comes from Camellia japonica, assembly GCA_030407325.1. NCBI lineage: Eukaryota > Viridiplantae > Streptophyta > Magnoliopsida > Ericales > Theaceae > Camellia > Camellia japonica. The sequence continues at coordinate 16,517 of JAPPVO010006604.1, read as the reverse complement.
CCACCCACTCCCCCATGTCGGGATCTAAGGGGATCGGATCACCTCCCACTCCCAGACCGGTGATCATAGCGAAGTCGAAAGGAGTCATGGTCAACTCCCCTGCTGTGGAAAAGTGGAAGGAATTGGTGGTGTCCCACCACCTCTCCACCAGAGCCCCCAAGAGAGGGCGACTCGCTGTAACTCGCGTCAGCCCGCGACAAAATATGCCGAAGCCAGTCTCGTCGATAATCCGGCGGACCCCCGTGGGGAGTACATCGTACCAGTCGCGAGCGGTCGTAGCGCCGTAGCCTCGAAGGAGCGAGATCCCTCCTGTGGAAAATACAAGTTCAAATCAGATCAACAGTGTATTGATAAAATGCACTTTCAAAATCCAAATCAGGGGAATATTGAATATGCAGCTTTAAACCAAACCAGCACAGTTCGAATCAGATCAGCAGTGTGTTGAAAATACAATTCAGTTCAGAGTGGTAGTGCATTGAAGATACAGTCGCATCCGGAGCAATGATGTTGAAGATGCATTCAGATTCAGAACGGTGACGCATGAGATGCGGTTATGTGCAGTATATGCAGGGTAGTAATGTGTAAGGTGCAGTCAAGTGCAGATCAGCAAAGTATGGAAATGCAGTCAGATCAAAGCATGCGATGTAATCAGATCGAAATAGCGCAAGAAATGCAGGCGGTCGAAAGTAATATTACAGAAAAACAGAGATGGTACCTCCACAGCAATGGCCGACAAGTGAGACATCGGCTCCCTCAATAAGGGTCGTCTGGCACGTCCTCATCAAAATCGGTAAAAATATGGATGCCTCCCGCCACCGGAATGATGTGAGTCTCCGGATGGTATACCGCAGGGTCGAAGGGACGTACGTCCAATGGTAACGGCTGAGGCTCGACCTCTGGCTCAACCGCAAACTCCGCCGCTAACTCTACTGGAGGGAGTGCCGGGAAGCCCTCGTCATGAGGCACATCGTCAGCCATCTGAGATGAATGCACAGGAATGACGCAAAAATGAGCAAAAAGGGGCAAAATGGTGCAATTTGGAATAACTCAAACCCTAAGAGAGAGAAAATTCAAGAAAAGTTGAAAAACCGGAAAAGTGAACTAACCTCGAGAGAAGATCGGGGGAAATGATCCTTGAATGCGGAAAATGGTGAAAGAAGCCTCGGATGCAATTTCTGATCGGTTCAAACAAAAGGAAATCAAGAATCCTTCGCGATGTAAAGTTGAATAGGGTGTTGGAAAACGTGTAGAATGCGCGAATCTAGAGAGAAGGCACACCTAGGAAGGAAGAAAGTGATTTCTATGGAAGGATTTGTGAGGAAATGGAGTAATTTTGAGCCAATTTAAAGACCCACGGCTTGCAAGCCAAGTTTGCCCAATCTGCCACCGATGGCCGGCAGTGGCACATCGATGGCGGCTTAAGGCTGATGGCCGGCGGTGGCCGGCGGTTGTCCCTGGTGACCAGAAAGTCTTTTCCAGCTTTCCTGCATATTGACTCTTGGTATTTGTCCCGGTCCCAACAATCCTGTGGAATACTCAAAGCTTGATTTGAAACGCTTCCGTGGGAGCTCAGGAGTCATGCCTTCAATATACGATGGCTTACAACCATCAATGCGCACGAGGTGTATCCTTTTGACGCAGCCCAAACCTCCGGGAGGTAAACCGGAGGAGATGTCTTTATTCATCTTTCTCTTTTGTCAAATATCAATTAGCATTCATTGCTACAACACATCAATCTAATTCACATGCATTGTTTTGCATATCTCTAACGTGCATTGTCATGCATCCCCCTTATCGCGCATCGTCATGCGCACTTATCATGCATTGTTGTGCATTCTCCTTATCGCGCATCGTCATGCGCATCTATTATGCATTGACATGCATTTGCTATATGCATTGTCATGCATTCTCTTTATCAAACATCGTCATGCATCCACAGGAGTTACACATTGCTCACGTTTCGGCTAAAATCCATATCATGCACTATCTGCCTGCTGTTGCTGTCAAACTGTCCCTCTGCAGGAAATTTTGTGCCGACCGGCAGTATAGAGTGCCGACCGGCACTTTATGGGTAGCCGATAGCTTCATCTCTAGCCGATGGATATTTTACACGGCCGGTGGACATTCACCCAGCCGATGATGATCTTCAGTGTTTCAGGGAGCATTGTTCTGGGACTTTGGCAGTTTAGAAAGACAGGATAGCAAGAATAGAGGCAACAGTGCTATGGTGCGGGTTTTCCGGGCGAGTCGGAATCGAGCATGCATCATTCGCGCATCCCGAGGCGGGGCTGCGGCCTTTCCTTTTCTGCATTTAATTTATTAAGTAATTAGAATTTTGTAATAATTAAATTCATTTATTATTCGGACTGTATATTCTTTTGGTCCCTCCGTGTGAGGGCGAATTTGTAGTAAGTGTGGGTGAGTGCGGGTGTATGGTCTTCCAACCCCCACTTCTTTCTTCCCTTTTATTTACCTGCTTATGATGGTAGATTAGGGCATATTTAAAATTAGCATACCTTATGCAATGCATGCGTGCATCCATGCATTTTTGACATGCATCGGGCTCGGTACATCATACAAGCTGCATTGTATTTCAAATCTAACTTGAATACGTGATAGTTGTAGCATTTCATGTGCCATTTTAGGGTAGCCGAGCCTACTCTAAATTGCATCCTTGCCTGTGTTGCATTAGCCACTTAACATGATCTAGGGACATGCATGTCTGCTAACTAGTTTCTTGTTTTGGCACGGAGTACGATGTAAGTATTTTACGCTTTAGCATGCCACATGCCTGTGAATGTTGCCATGACAGTATGCTTACCATGCGGCTAAGTGCTTATATGTGAGATAAACTGTTTGAATGCCTGTGGGTGGAGGTTGGGTTGCTTGAGTTGGAAAACTCATCGAAATCCGTATTTTAGCCTACTTGCGAGTAGCAAAACCCGAAACGCTTTCAAAACAAACGGATATGCAATGATTATTTCCGAATTAGGCAACCTAGTCTATACTTGTTTGCTGTGCGCATAACGTAGTAAATCTAGGCTAATAACGGAATAAGAGCATGTAATGTTTTCAAAATCAAATATCACGGTTAATAGAGGCCGGTCTTCGGACCGGGCGAAAGGGGTGCTCATAGCTGACCTTCCCCGATCGTACCCAAGCTCCGAGCCAAGACACTTTGGTTATGACGGACACGTGGCCTTCGGCACCGAGTCAAGGGTTTCCTAAATTCCCCATTAAAAAATATTTAGGTGGCGACTCTGTAATCTGGCAAAGGCCATGCAGTCCAGGTTTGAACTACTTTTCAAAAAATTTGTTTTTCTTCAAAACGATTTGCCAGAGTTGGACTCTTTGGTTCAGATTTAGAACCGCAACACACAAAGGAGAGTCCGAGCTGTAGCGAGGTCCCCCGCGGGCTTGTTACACCATGGCAGCCACGCCTTTCTCCGGTGCATCCGGAAGTAATACACAGACCACCAAATACCAACCCAGAGGCCAAAGAACCTTCACACCCCTATATATGCCCCTGTCCAAAGCTCTGGGGGTATTAATCAGGAAAAAGCATTTGAAGCCCCTAGAGCCGAGGCCATTGCCAGAAAAACTTCCTCCCTCTCATGACCCAGCAAAATACTGCGCGTATCACCAACAGCACGGTCACGACACCGACCGTTGTTTTAGATTGCGTCACGAGATCCAGGATCTTATTGACAAACAGGTGATCGCGCCTCCTGACAAACCCAATGTCACAACAAATCCTCTCCCACCACATAACCAAGCCCCCCCTCCCAACAGAATCAACTTTATCTAAACTGGGGCCGCATTTTACGATCCTAGCATCTACATCACTCCTTTCCATCTACCCAAGCCAGAGGTGCTCCTTCCCGACTGCACTGACTTTTTGTGCGTGTTGGACATCTCTACAACCCAATCTGAGCCGATGGTGGTGGCCATTGAACAGAGTACAAGGGAGATTGCGGAGGAGGATGGAACCGTTGAGTCAGGGTTTGAGCAGTCTGGGGATTTTGCTGGAGAAGCCTACGATCCGAGTGAGTACATCCTGTCAGTGGGCCAGTCTAAGCCAAGTATAGAATTGACAGAGAGAACAGAACTGCGTGTGATCCAGGGGGACAGATTTGAGCAGGGAACGGATGATCTAACGACCGTGGAAGAGGATCTTGCCAACCTCCAGTTTTTCAATGACCAAGAATTAGGGGACGGCAGCAGTCAACTGGTTTGAGTATGAGAGGAAGCGGCAGAGGCCACCGGATGGCTGGATGATCAACCGAATGTCGTAGAATTCCAACAGGGCCCGGCAGGGGCAGGAGTATCAATTGTGGCCGGAAGGGCCGAAAGTCAAAGTATATTGCCTGAGAGCGCCGGTACGAAGAATTTCGCTCAGAACTGAGCATTATGGATGCAGGGAAAGCTGCACAACAAACTGCATTGACGCAGTCAGAACAAGAGAAGTTTTGGGGTTCCGAGAGATCAGAAAGGCAAAAGCCCATGAAAGGATTGAAAGTGTTGTGGGCACGAAGACAGAAGATGCTGCGAGCATGTGGGCTGAAAGTACTGTGGGTACAATCACGCCGGAGCCAGACAGATGTTTGTTGGCTGCTCATGGGATGTGGTGGGAAGATGATGATTTATGTCTTGCCCACACAGACGAGATTGGGGAAGCAATCAACCAGATGACACCTGGTATCTCGATGAGGTTGATCACATGACAAGAGCGGGCGATATTTCAAGCCCCGCACCTGGACCAGCCAGAGGCATCTGGGAAGGATAAAGAAGCGGAGAAACAAATGGAGAAACAGCTTGAAGAGGAGGCTGTGCTCAAACAGATTAAAGAAGATACAAGCAGACATCTCCATCTGGGGACTGCTTATGGCTTCACGAGTGCACAGACAGGCTGTCCTATCTGCTATGGACAAGGCCAAACTCTCCATAGATACCACACCAGAGCAGCTGGTTGGACTGGTCTTTCCGGGAGGAGGTTCCCCGACGATAACCTTTTCAGACAAAGAACTGCCGCCTGAGGGCGCAAATCATAACAAACCCCTCTACATCTCTGTGGAATGTAGAGACAAGTGGGTGCCAGTGGTTCTTGTTGACACGGGATCCGCCATTAATGTCTGCCAATCAGAACGGCGTATGCGATCGGGTTAAAGCCCGCGGACTTCGTGCCAACTACTCAAGTGATCAGAGCCTATGATAACACCAGCAAGGAGGTGATGGGGACTGTCAAAATTCAGACCCAGGTTGGTCCAGGACAACACAACATTGAATTCCATGTCTTGGACGTTCCTGCAACCTTCAATCTACTCTTGGGGCGCCGTGGTTGCACCAAGTGAAGGCGGTCTCTTCCACTTTACATCAGATGTTGAAATACCCTCATGGGAAGGGGGTGGCCATTGTTTTCGGGAATTCATCTATCCATCCACCGCCAAAGTGTCTACACCAGTCTTGGAAATCGAGCACGGCACGGAGGATGTGTTCTTATCAGGGTTTACTCTGGCTGAGGCTCGGGTGGTGCAGAATATCATGGCTGTGTGAATGAGAGGAGTGTACGTCAGTGCTCAATCTGTTTACCTCATGAACAAGCTACAACACATCCCGGGATGGGATTAGGAAGGAGCGGCCGGAAGGGCGTCGCAGCATTGGCCGAAGTGCCACACAACCCTCATACCTTTGGCTTGGGTTATCTGCCCACCAAAGAAGATTGGGTAAGGAGGGGAAGGAAATGGCTGGGAAGAGCCAAAGCAAAGAAGGCGGGAAGCCTTTTGACTTAATACATCGGCCCATTCAGGGTACCCTAAACGGACGTTTCGTCCGGGAGGGGGAGGACTTTCCATTTTGTGGCTTCCCCGAGCCGTGGCTGAACGCGGAGAGGAAGCGCGTGCCAGGCTTCGAGATTTTCTTTGATCTACAATTACCTGGGATGACGTTGCCGAAGAGCAGACAGACCCATCAGCTGAGGTTGAGCAGTGTAAAGCAGGGACGCCGAGGGCGTGAAATTGAAATGAAATGGGGGTAGCACTGGCAAGTCTACTCTCAGATCCTCCGATCGACCATAAGTGCTTGGGGGATAACTTCTCGGTTTCCATGATTGGGGATGAAACGGCTGTGGGCCTACCAGCGACTATCTTGGATGCATCTATCGCACCCTTTCTCACTTGGCAATACGAGGAGGGATTTTTGTCTAGCAGCACCAGGTCAGGTAGTGAGCCGAAATCTGATTCCACCGAATCTTGTGAGTCGGAATCAGGTTCCAGCTCGACTGAGTCTGAGTCTGGTAATCCTGGGGATGATAACCCGGATGCCACAGTTCTGTCCAGGTCGTCTTTTTCTTTTCATTTGAGTCTGTTGTAACCGAGAATTCGGACGATTTGGATGTGCTTAATGAGAATCAAGTAACTGTGGTTTCTGAGTACTTTTCTGTGCCCTTGATTTATTGCATAAAGTCAGACTTTCAAAATTTTGATGAAAACAACGAGGACGAAATTCCTCCGGTTTTGCAACGTTTAATTGAACAAGAGCAGGAGAGATTTGTTAAACCTTTAATGGATGAAATCACTACCGTGAATATTGGTACTGAGGAGGACCCGCGGCTGGTCCAGATCAGGTCCACGTTGTCTTCGGAGGAACGCGAGCGCTTAGTCGCTTTATTAAAAGATTTCAAAGATGTTTTCGCGTGGTCCTACGAAGACATGCCTGGAATCGATCCTGAGATTGTACAGCATCGGATCCCCCTTGACCCGAGGCCCGGCCCGACCTGTCAAACAGAAACTCAGGAGGATCCGCCCGGACTGGGCTCTCAAGATTAAGGAAGAGGTCACCAAGCAAATCGACGCAGGCTTCCTGCTGGTATCCGAATACCCGACTTGGTTGGCCAACATTGTTCCAGTGCCGAAGAAGGATGGCAGGATCCGGGTATGCGTGGATTTCAGGGATTTGAACAGAGCTAGTCCGAAGGACGACTTTCCCTTGCCGCATATTGATGAGTTAGTGGATTTCACAGCAGGCATGCTTTGCTCTCATTCATGGATGGCTTCTCAGGTTACAACCAGATAGTATGGCACCCGAAGACCGGGAAAAGACTGCATTCACCACCCCGTGGGGGACATACTGCTACAGAGTAATGCCGTTTGGGTTGAAGAATGCTGGAGCTACTTATCAACGGGCCGCGACCACAATATTGCATGACATGATCCACAAAGAGGTTGAGGTGTATGTGGACGACATGATTGTCAAGTCCAAAGAAAGAGAGGGCCACTACACCGCCTTGCAAAAGTTCTTCCAAAGGATCAGAGAATTTCGGTTGCGGCTGAATCCTCAGAAATGTACGTTCGGTGTTACAGCGGGAAAAATGCTGGGGTTTCTGATTACACAGAGAGGTATCGAAGTCGACCCTTCCAAAATCAAGGCCATCCTAGAAATGCCCCCACCAAGGACTGAAAAGGAGGTGCGAGGCTTTCTGGGTAAAGTGCAATTCATAAGACGGTTTATCTCAAAATTAACCTTGACTTGTGAACCACTTTTTGGTCTCCTGAAGAAAGGAAAGAAATTCCAATGGAACGGCCGATGTCAAGCTGTTTTTGAACAGATCAAGGAATACTTACAAAACCCGCCCGTGTTGTCACCGCCAGAACCGGGGAAACCGTTGATATTGTACCTCTCAGTAACTGAGACCACAATGGGCTGTATGCTCGCACAAGAATCGGAGGACAAAGTGGAGAAAGCCATCTACTATCTGAGCAAAAAGATGCTAGAGTATGAGACTCGCTACACACCGTTGGAGAAGGCTTGCTTAGCTTTGGTATGGGCTACCAGGAAGCTGCGGCACTACCTGTTAGCTCACTCCGTAATGTTGGTTTCACGACTCGATCCCATCAAATATCTTTTCGAGAAACCAGCACTTACGGGTAGGCTAGCTCGTTGGTTGCTGTTGCTCTCCGAATTTGATTTGAAATATGTAACACGCAAGTCAGTCAAGGGAAGAGCAGTAGCAGAATTCTTAGCCGACCATCCAGTGGAAGGGGGTGAAGCAGTCGAGTACCTATTCCCAGATGAAGCTATTTTGCACATCGACGATGAAACTTGGACGATGTACTTTGACGGAGCATCCAATCAATACGGGTATGGGATAGGAGTGTTGCTGATAGCACCCGACAATTCCCGTATCCCTCTAGCCTTCAAACTCCGGTTCAAAGTCTCGAACAACGAAGCAGAATATGAGGCGTGCATTGCCGGTCTAGAAGCAGCCCTAGAACTAGGGGCAAGATGGTTGGACGTCATCGGGGACTCGAACCTTGTTGTGTCTCAAGCAAAAGGAGACTGGAAAGTCAAAGAAGAGAAGATGATGATGTATCACCAAACCTTGGACTTGTTAATTCCTCGGTTTGAGAAGCTAAGCTTTACTCATCTACTAAGAGAGAACAACAGGTTCGCAGATTCTTTAGCAACTCTATCTTCCATGATAGACATCCCGTACGGAGTCCGGATGCGTCCAGTCATCATTGACCAGAAATTTGCACCAGCCTACGAGTCGATTGCTGCTATAGATGAGGTTCAGGACGAAAACCCCTGGTATTACGACATCTGGAATTTCCTGGAGAAGGAAGCATACCCGCCGGGGGTGAATGCCAAGGATAAGAGGGCAATCAGAAGAATGGCCGTTCAGTTCATCATCTGTGGGGGTAAGCTGTATAAAAGGGGTCATCTGGGAATGCATAAGCTGTGTGTCGATGCCGAAGAATCAAAGCGTCTAATGGAGGCCATCCATGGGGGGGAATGCGGTGCGCACATGAATGGAGTAATGCTAGCACGGAAGATCCTCAGACAGGGTTACTACTGGTCCACCATGGAGGAGGACTGTATCGGTTTTGTTCGGCGATGCCACAAATGTCAAATTCATGCAAATCGCATGAACATTCCGCCGTCGAAGCTGTACAATATGACTTCGCCATGGCCATTTTCAGTCTGGGGAATTGATGTGATCGGGGCTGTCACTCCGAAGGGGTCGAATGGGCATGAGTTCATCCTGGTCGCGATAGATTATTTCACGAAGTGGGTCGAGGCCCAATCTTATGCGGTGTTGAAGGCTTCGCATGTTGCAAAGTTTATCAGAAACAACATCATCTGTCGCTACGGAGTCCCAAACGAGATAATTTCAGATAACGGTTCCCACTTCAAGAAGGAAGTGATTGACTTGTTGGAAAAAATACAACGTGGCTTTTCATAAGTCGTCTACCTATCGGCCGCAAACCAATGGAGCGGTTGAGGCCGCCAACAAGAACATCAAACACATATTGCAGAAGATGGTGGAAACCTACCGGGACTGGCCAGATAAGCTGCCGTTTGCTCTGTGGGGCTACCGGACTTCAATCAGAACTTCTACTGGGGCGACTCCGTATTCATTGGTTTATGGGATGGAGGCCGTTCTACCTATCGAGATTGAGGTTCCGTCATTGCGAGTATTGGCTGAGTGTCAAATAGCCGAAGCAGATTGGCAGCAGAGCAGGTTTGAGGAACTCATGCTCTTTGATGAGAGAAGACTGAAAGCACTGTACCATGTTCAAGGTTATCAACGCGCAGAATTGCCCGGGCTTTCAACAAGAAAGTGAAGTCCAGGAATTTAAAGGAAGGAGATTTGGTACTCAAGGATAACCGAGCTCCCATCCACGACCCAAGGGGCAAGTTCAGACCTAATTGGACTGGTCCCTACATCATTAAGTCTATCTGGTCAGGTGGAGCTGTGGTTCTGATGGATCTAGATGGCTTGGAGTTTTCGCAACCGATCAATATGGACAAGTTGAAGAAATATTACCCTTGAGAGGCTCGCTAGGCCGAAAACCCGAAAGGGCGACCTAGGCAAAACTCAGAGCACAAAAAATTTGAAATTATAAAAACTGAGCTCGCAAGGTTGAAAACCCGCAAAGGGCGGCCTTGGCAAAAGTTAGAGCGTAAAAGGAGAGCGAAAATACTCGAGGGAACCTAAGCCTGAACTACTTAAGGCTTGATTCCCATCTTTGGGATACGTAGGCAACTCCATCCTGGAGTTCAGCCATAAACTTTTCCCCGATCAACTTTGTCCATTTGATCATCTCAGTCATCTTTGTCCATCAACATTCATCGTGATCTCTGGTGCAGTGCTTCTCAGACTAGGGGCAACTTTCCGTTGCTGTGCAATGCCGCGGCGCTATTCAGACTAGGGGCAACTTTCCAGTTGCTAGGATCTGGGGTTGTGCATCTCAGTGACAAATCTCAGGTGTGTCCAGTTCTGATCCATATCGAAAATGGTTTTGAAAAAGTTTTAATAAAAGCTGACTTTGTTCAAATTAATCTTTTTACAACCAAGACCATTTTTGGACCAAAGCGGAAAATTTTCAGTACCACAAGCTTCAATTTCATTGATTTTAAAACAGAGTTCTCCTGCTCTTGCATACAATTGAAGTTGCTTTTTATTACATTCATAAAGAAAACTTGAAAGTACTAATAAAGTAATAAATCCGGGGCATAGTCAAGTCAGGTGTCCCTGCGCCCCCTCCCAGAGCTGGTCGAAGCCTCTGATGCCAAGCTGGGCCCAATCTGTGCCTCTTCATTGAGCCAATCCAAGCACTCATCAGACAAAGTGCAACTGAAAGTAGGAGCGGGGGCCAGGAGCTCTCTCGTCCTCCACGCTGTGGCATATCGGGCAAGCTGTGCGCCTCGAACCGGGAATGCAGCGGGTACTCTATCCCCTCTGGCGGGCAAGTCTGATCATGACCGAACTGGCGCCGGATACGGAATGGGAAGTAGAAGACACAGTGTGTCATGCCAATCAATGAATCCCAGGTTGACGGGTCATGCTATAGCTCATTGCCGGAAGATTGAGCCAAGGACAGCGCCAAGCGATGCGATCTGCGGACAAATTGCACATCCAGTCGAACCACCATCCCTCATCTAGGGCATCGACTAGGCGTTGCCTGAAGAAGTAGCCGCGAGCTAAGTAGGCTGGGCAAGAGTCCACAACTTGCAGTTTATCCATCAACCATACCTGGGGAGGGATGAAAAATGAGAGAATAAAGAATAGAGAGATGTACGATGAGAGAAAAAGTAAGGAAAGGGTTTTGTGAGAAAAATCGAGCCTGAGGGCCGAGTGATGTGAGCAATACATATGTGAGATTGGGTGGGAAACGTTACCTGTAGCAGTAATGGACTCCCCGTGAATCTGGTCGTCTCCCGATAGTAGAAAGCATCTAAGCCCATCAGTGTCTCGGCCAGTGCCATGGCAATACAGCTCTTTCCTTCCTTCAAGCCTTGAGCAACTTCAATCAGACGAATGTTAGATCCGCTAAGGCCCGGGGCAAGCAAGAAGTGAGATAGCATGCACAAGCAAGGGCATGTTGCCGAAAACCTTGCCAACGATGGTCGCCACGGTCACCGGCCTCAAAAACGATAAACCAAGCCGAGGATATCTAGTTCCCCGTTGCAGATCAGAGACCGAGCGTCATGCGTGGTAAACCCACACATCTCTCCTAAAGCTTGGGCGTGGCCAAAGCGAAACTGAGGCAAGATCTCTTCATAACGTTCAGATTCCATCAAAACTTGAAAATCTTCGAAAGTTGGACATACCTCTTGCCCGCCGAAGCTAAAGACGTGCGTTACCGGGTTCCAAAACCTCGCCGCGGCATGGAGGAAAGGAAAGTGCAGCGGAGTGCGACTCAGCGTGAATAGTGCATTCAAGCCGAAGCCCCGAAAATTCAGCTTTTCCGAGCCATCCAAGTTGGCAATCCAATTTGTGAGGTTTTGAGCAAGGAATGCTTCCATTTGGTGCAAATTTGAGCTGAAATGAAGAAAATCCCGAAGCTGGAACTCATATAGAAGATAAGGTAGTGAGTGGAGGACACGTGTCGTCATTTCGGAGAGTCTGCCATCGATGGCCGGCGGTGGCACATCGATGGCCGGCAGTGTGCTGTCGATGGCCGGCGGTTGATAGAGATGGCCGGCGGTGGCCGGCAGTGCTTCCCCCCTGCCCCTTGTCTCCCTCACTGAAGACCCAGTTATTTACTTGAGTCCTTTTCTTTGTGTCTTTCAAGGTCTTGTTTTTGTCCTGTTGGACTCTGTCGTGTCTTGTTTAAGATGTATTAGTTTCCTTTTCTATGTCAGGTTGTAATTATCTTCCTTTCATGTATCGAGTTGTTGCAATTTGTTTATCGAGTTGTTTTGTTATTAGTCGGTTCACTACCTGATTAGTGCAATTTGTGCGTTTGGTTTTCAAAATAAAACTGTGATTTCGTTTACATTATTGTGTAAAGCGAAAGTGATGCGATGCGAGCCATGGAATGCACAAATGAAACACTTTTTCAAACAAAAGGGCTGTTTTCATTCCGTCATAGTTTTCCTTTTACAAAAGTAATTGGTTCCAAAATAAACCAGCAATGTGCAAAACTACTAGTAAAAAGGAAAATAAAACAAAAGAAGATCATCATCTGAAGTAGCAAAATGTCTGGACCAGTGCTGGTAGTCTCAAGTGCGGGAATCCGTCCTGGTCCTCTTCCTGGACGAAGGTCCAGGATCTCCACCGTCAGTATCTGACTCTGACTCTGAATGTGGACTCATCGCCTCCTCGTCAGACTCGTCATCATCAGAGACAGGTCCCTGTGAACTAGTCCCTCGTCCTGCTCCCTCTGCTGCTCGAGGAGGTACTGAAGGGCCCGTCCCTGCTCCTGCTGGAACACCCGATGGGCCTGGCGGCAAGAAAGGAATCTGAAAGAGGACGATCCACCAAAATGCATTAGTAATTGAAATGTATCAGATGCAGGAAAAGTGATGTACTATGAATGGTGAATGATTTGCAGTGAACATGCACTGTGAATGGTGTATGGGAACAATGTATCAGATTAATGCAGTGTGCAAGCTGTAATGGTGAGTTAAGAAAGGACTTCATGACACGAAGTGCAGTTTGAGCAAACTTACCGGAATGCCATAGATACTGAGTAGGTCCATGCTCGTCTGCAGCATCCCTATCGCTGAAGCCGTCATCGCCAGAGACTGACGAGTGTACTCAATGGGAGCCTGCAAAATGTTGGAAATCATTAATACTTTGCAGAATATCAAGTGAAATCAAATGACTGTACAAGGAATGACAGTGTAGTAAATACCGGAGTCGAGCCATAACCTCCGACAAGCTCGTGACCAGCTGGAGGAGGGGCAAAAGGAACCTGATAAATCTCTCCTGCTCGCCCTCGAAGTGTCATAGTAGCAGGCAACGCTGGCCATCCAGACTCCTGTCTCTCCTCGGGACCTCGCCTCCTACGAGACCGGGCTGATCCGCCTCTACCTCTCATAGCTGGAGCCCTCGCTCCCTCTCCTCCTCGGACACCAGTCAAAGGCGGCATCAAATGTGTCTGAATGAAGGTCGCGTAGTCGCCCTCGGCACGGAAGTAATCTGTCTCCAGCCCTACCATGAACTGGATCACCCGGTCAGTAGATAACCTGTGTGTCTCCCTCATCGATGGTGGAGGCGCCATCGGTACAAATGGAACAGGCAACCCCAAAGTCTGGCGCACAAAGCGCTCACTCAGAAACCACGCCCGACAGATCGGCCCCTCGAAGAGGATGCGGTACTGAGACATAATCTGGGCGGTGCGATACTGATCCCGGAGTCCTGACGGAATCACCTCCCATGGTCGCCATGTAATCTGAGAAAGGGAACCAACAAGATGATTAGTCGTCAAAATAACTAAGGCAGGTGCATTGGGCTAATTGAAATGGTCTTATTGCAGACTTGCCTCACGCGCCGCAACTGTGTCAAAATACTGTCGGAAGAACATGAAGCTCTCCCGGGTCCTACGACGGAGCGGACCGTCATACACCTCAGAAAATGGGACCGTCACTGCCGTCTCCTCCACCGGATCTGGAGCTAACCTCGGGAAGTATGCATATACCCAGAGCTGTTGAACAGATGTGATCAGTACAGCGCATGAGCAAGAATACAGAAAACAGAATACAGAATGCAGTATTGTACATAACAGATGCAGGCCTAGACGGACGGACATTACATCCTGTGCATGTAGTGTATCATGAGCAGTGTGCAGTGTATGGTGTGTAGAGTGCAGCATGTATGGTGTACAGAAAATGCAAAGCAGAAAGCATATGCTATGACAGTGAGTACAGAGAATACAAATGTTGAACTAAGCAAAACGTATGAAGGCTAAGCAAAGTAATGAAAAGGGGAACTGGGTCATGTACCTCCCAAGCTCGCCAATAGCCTCCGATCAATCTCCCACGCAACCGAGAAGTAGAGCTCATGTACCCATACATAGTAGTGAGGCCGGCCGCGCCCCAGTTGTAGGAGCGGACCCGCGGAAGCACTACCAGGGCGCTCAAGAAGTACAAACCCACGGTATTCCACCTGTTCGAAAACAAGGTGGTACCAAAAAGGAATAGGAGGAAGCCCCTGGCATACTGCTCCACTCCCTCATCAGTCTGAGGATCCTCCCCGCGGAACTGCTCCTCGAACCAAGAGTATCTAACCATGCCCGCTCGCGCAAGGGGTGGACGTGCCCCAAGTAATACCTCCCATGCAGCCACCCACTCCCCCATGTCGGGATCTAAGGGGATCGGATCACCTCCCACTCCCAGACCGGTGATCATAGCGAAGTCGAAAGGAGTCATGGTCAACTCCCCTGCTGTGGAAAAGTGGAAGGAATTGGTGGTATCCCACCACCTCTCCACCAGAGCCCCCAAGAGAGGGCAATTCGCTGTAACTCGCGTCAGCCCGCAACAAAATATGCCGAAGACAGTCTCGTCGATAATCCGGCGGACCCCCGTGGGGAGTACATCGTACCAGTCGCGAGCGGTCGTAGCGCCGTAGCCTCGAAAGGAGCGAGATCCCTCCTGTGGAAAATACAAGTTCAAATCAGATCAACAGTGTATTGAAAATGCACTTTCAAAATCAAATCAGGGGAATATTGAATATGCAGCTTTAAACCAAACCAGCACAGTTCGAATCAGATCAGCAGTGTGTTGAAAATACAATTCAGTTCAGAGTGGTAGTGCATTGAAGATACAGTCGCATCCGGAGCAATGATATGTTGAAGATGCATTCAGATTCAGAACAGTGACGCATGAGATGCGGTTATGTGCAGTATATGCAGGGTAGTAATGTGTAAGGTGCAGTCAAGTGCAGATCAGCAAAGTATGGAATGCAGTCAGATCAAAGCATGCGATGTAATCAGATCGAAATAGCGCAAGAAATGCAGGCGGTCGAAAGTAATATTACAGAAAAAACAGAGATGGTACCTCTACAGCAATGGCCGACAAGTGAGACATCGGCTCCCTCAATAAGAGGTCGTCTGGCACGTCCTCATCAAAATCGGTAAAAATATGGATGCCTCCCGCCACCGGAATGATGTGAGTCTCCGGATGGTATACCGCAGGGTCGAAGGGACGTACGTCCAATGGTAACGGCTGAGGCTCGACCTCTGGCTCAACCGCAAACTCCGCCGCTAACTCTACTGGAGGGAGTGCCGGGAAGCCCTCGTCATGAGGCACATCGTCAGCCATCTGAGATGAATGCACAGGAATGACGCAAAGATGAGCAAAAAGGGGCAAAATGGTGCAATTTGGAATAAACTCAAACCCTAAGAGAGAGAAAATTCAAGAAAAGTTGAAAAACCGGAAAAGTGAACTAACCTCGAGAGAAGATCGGGGGAAATGATCCTTGAATGCGGAAAATGGTGAAAGAAGCCTCGGATGCAATTTCTGATCGGTTCAAACCAAAGGAAATCAAGAATCCTTCGCGATGTAAAGTTGAATAGGGTGTTGGGAAACGTGTAGAATGCGCGAATCTAGAGAGAAGGCACACCTAGGAAGGAAGAAAAGTGATTTCTATGGAAGGATTTGTGAGGAAATGGAGTAATTTTGAGCCAATTTAAAGACCCACGGCTTGCAAGCCAAGTTTGCCCCAATCTGCCACCGATGGCCGGCAGTGGCACATCGATGGCCGGCGGCTAAGGCTGATGGCCGGCGGTGGCCGGCGGTTGTCCCTGGTGACCAGAAAGTCTTTTCCAGCTTTCCTGCATATTTGACTCTTGGTATTTGTCCCCGGGTCCCAACAATCCTGTGGAATACTCAAAGCTTGATTTGAAACGCTTCCGTGGGAGCTCAGGAGTCATGCCTTCAATATACGATGGCTTAACAACCATCAATGCGCACGAGGTGTATCCTTTTGACGCAGCCCAAGTCCTCCGGGAGGTAAACTGGAGGAGATGTCTTTATTAAGCATCTTTCTCTTTTGTCAAATATCAATTAGCATTCATTTGCTACAGCAAACATCAATCTAATTCACATGCATTGTTTTGCATATCTCTAACGTGCATTGTCATGCATCCCCCTTATCGCGCATCGTCATGCGCACTTATCATGCATTGTTGTGCATTCTCCTTATCGCGCATCGTCATGCGCATCTATTATGCATTAACATGCATTTGCTCTATTATGCATTGTCATGCATTCTCTTTATCAAACATCGT
>JAPPVO010006603.1:0-36269 GCA_030407325.1 Camellia japonica | reverse complement strand
AGACATCTCTCAGTGGTTGTAGACTACTTTTCGTGGTCGTAGGCCACTGTTCCCATTTGGAGACTAGTTTCCGATTTTTGGAGCCGTTGACCGTGCGCCTCGGTTCGGGACCGCTTAGCATTCTCTGTTTGGCACGGTTTTTGGAACACACCTTGTTTCCTCTGTCTAGAGGGACACTGTGGTCCGGGAAACCACTTTTGTGGTCATACGCCACTTTTTGTGGTTAACAGCCAGTTTTCGAGGCCCCCGGCCGTGCGTCTTGCCTTCCGAACTCTCGTTTTGCATCCGTGTTGGTTTGTTCTTGGCACGAACCTCTTTTTCCTTGTTTGGAAGGTGGTACGAGGGTGGGAGACCAGCTTTCTCCTTGGAAACCACTTTTCTCCCCGCCAGCCGGTTTTCTGGTCGGGAAACTGGTTTTCTTGGTCTTTGGGCCACATTTTCTAGTTTCCCACCCCACCATTGGCTTGCTTTCACTGTGGAGACCACCAATACCCTTGGCCGACCACTTTTTATCTGGGAGACCACTTGCCCTGGTCGGCCGACTAGGGAAAGTGGTCGACCGACCACCTTTTCTGGTCGGCAGGGTTCCTCTTGTTTTGTCAAATTGTGTGGATGCCAACTGTGCCAGCTGGAAGGCACAAACTGTATCCTCCAACCAAAATTCTTGAGGAAGCTTTAGCTTCAAACCTCTATAAGAGAGGCCCTCCCTCTCCTTTGCACAGGTTCAGAATTTTGGTTGAAGGCAAAATACATCTCTCTATATCTCTATATTTTGGCTCAAAGTGTGTATTGTTCTTGACCTATTGCACCACACCTCATAGCCATACACCTCCACCATTGATCTGAGGTTCTTAGAGGGTATTTTCAGAGGTTGAAGAGTTGGTTTTTGGTCCCAAAACTTGCTGGTTTTGCTGAGCTTCAAGGGTAACTCCTTTTCCCTCTTTTTAAGCTCTATCTTGATCATTCTCTTAGCCATACTTGCATGCATATTTAGGCTTTGTTGTCAATTGAAAAAGCTTCATATTTAAGTGTTTTTCATGTTTGTTTAAGGCTCTTTTGGTGTTAAGGGTCATCTACCCTCTTGCATGCTCTATTTAGCCTTGTTTTGTGCCATGCCATAAGACCTTTGTGTTGATCTTTGCTTGCCTTTTTAGCCACTGAAATCCAGCAGATTTTCGGTGGTTGGCATGTGGTTTTGAGGGCCTAAATCAGAGAGGGTAGACCCTCTCTCTTTTGGCCTTGTTTGTTTTCATTTTTGGCCTTTCAAAGGAGCACATACTTTCATACTTCCAAGGCCTGGTTTAGGCCCTTTTTGGTGACTTTTGGGACCTGCCTAGACTCTTTCTATGGTTGGTTTGGTCACCTTGTGTTTGCCTCTTGCATGTGTAGAATAATCCCTTTCATGGCTTATCAAAGTAGCACCTCATTCTTGCATGTATTGGTCATGTCTCAGTGGGTTTTTGGCCATCATTTGGCATGCCATGATTCTGTTTTGGTTGGTTTGGTAGCCTCTCATATGCTTCATATGCTTGTAGTGTAAATCATGTTTACTAGCTTGAAATGCATGATGTTTTGGCCCTCTATTCTAGCATATTTTGGCTGTGATCCAAACTGATTTTATTCATATTTTGGGCTGCCTTAGCTCTGTTTTGAGACCTCTTGGTCAAATGATGCTTGCCATGCATGCTTGTAGTGTAATAGCCTTGCCTAGCTTTGAGTTTTGAGGTCCCTTACATGCTTAACTTGAGGTATTTGCATGTTTCGGTATTATGAGGAATGTTATTTCAGAGCTTATTCTTGGCCATATTCTCATGTTTGTCACTCTTTCAATGTGCTTGAGAGTTGCATCATTATACCCCATTTGTGAGCCATTGCATGAGCTTCATTTTTGTGCCTTTCAAGCCATCATCTTAGTTCACTTTTGCTCCTATTCTGGCCTGCATAGGGTCTATTTGGAGTTGGTTTGGCCATTTGAGCATTGCCTTGCATGCCTATAGTATAACACACTTCACTAGTTTCGGTGCTTGAGCCATTCAACATGCATTGTGTGAGTTGTTTACATCATTTGGAGTCATTTTGTTTGCCATTTCAGAGTTGGAACATGTGTCCTTGCACTCCATATTCCATCCTTTTCAATGCGTTTGGAAAGTTGTGCTTTATGCATTAGGTTTAGGGTCATTGCATTGGGCATGTTTGCATGAGTTTTGGAGCCTTGTTTTCATCATCTTTGGCCACTGATTTGGGTGTGGCTGAGGCCCATCTGTTTTGGTTTAAGTCCATTTTGCATCGAGAATGCCATTGTAGTTCATAGCATTGAGTATGCCATGTTGTCACATGATTGATCATTGCATTGTGCATGCCTTGTTCATCTCCTTGTGTATATTAGTTCCATGTGCATTGTGTATGCTAGTGTCATGAGCATTGTGCATGCCATATAGCTTATAGCATTGTGTATGCTAGTTGCAAGTTTGCATGTTATCCCTTGCATGTTTGCATCACTTAGTTGCATTGTATTAGGATTGTATGCTAAAGTTGCATTTGTGCATGCCTTGTTTGTTGCATTGTGTTTGGGATAGGAGTTAGTCCAAACACGGGAAACAAGGGACATTTCATACTCGAAGTGATAAAACGTGCCTCAATTCCCGGTCGCCGACACTCTTGACTACACATGATGGAGTTTGGGCTTTATGTGTTCATATGTGCATCCATTCCATATTAAGTTGTGCAATTCGGCTTCTCGGCCATCATGTATCAAGGTGAGTGATTGGTGGCCCGAGGGTCGAGGCCTACACTCCCTTGAGCTCATATAATGATAGGGAGGATGGTCATGCCCACATGTGTTGCAAATACTTTCCCATGCCCTTCTCTTGCTCTCTGTTGCAGAAAACCAGAAACCAGGAGCAGAAACTGGTCGGCCCACCAGATTTAGTGGCAAGCCGACCACCTTTTCTGGTTTTTACCACAAAAAGTGGTCGGCAGGTGGTCTCCAAGGCCAATAGCTGGTTGGCAGCCCTCCCACAGATTTCCAAGGTGGAGTTTCATCTCTCTGGAGCTTGGTGTAAGTTTCTGGGATCAATTGCAAACAGAGGCAAAGCGGGGCGTCGTGATGGATTTCCACGCAAGGCGATTCGAGCATGCATGCATCCTTTATCATTCAAAGCAGAGCTGAGGCAGCCTATTTCATCTAGTTTACATGCTTGTTTAAATTGCTTACGTAGTTAATTTGTTGATTAATTAGAGTTGTGTAATAATTAGCTGTAGTTTGTTATTTATTTCGTGGTGTAATAACTAGTTTAATTAGATTAGCTTAGATTAGCTAGTTGGTTCTGTATTATTCATTCGGACCCTCCGTCGAGAGGGCACAACTATTGTAATAAGTGTGCATGTGTGTGATGTATGTCTTCCAACCCCCATTTCTTTCTCCCTTTTATTTACCAGCTTACGATGGTTAGTTCTAGGGCATGTTTCAATTAGCATCCTTATGCTCGCATGTTTGCATCTATTCATCTGTCTTGCATGCACCGGGCTCGGAGCATCATACTAACGGCATTGTATTTCAATCCCAATTTGAATAAATATATCAAGTGTTGCATTTCACATGACATCTTAGGATAGCTGAGCCTATTTCTAGTTGCATTTTGCATGTGTTGCATTAGCCATCTTAACATGAACTAAGATCATGCATTGATTACTAACTAGTTTATGTTTTGGCTCGGAGTACTCGATGAGTGTTTATGCTTTAGCATCCTTGCATGTGTGTGAGTGACTGCCATGATAGCATGCTTGCCATGAGGCTAACTGCTTATGTGATATAACTTTCTAATTGCCTGTGGGTGAAGGTTGGATTATTTGAATTGGGACAATTCATTGATTGCGAGTTTTAAGCCCACTTGAGAGTGGCAAATCACCATGTTTTCTAAGCCCACTTGAGGGTGGCAAAATCTGTATTTTAGCCTACTTGCGAGTAGCAAACCGTTTTCAAAACGAATATGCAATGCTTTGTTCCAACTTAGGCGATCCAGTCTATACTTGTATACTGTGCGCGTCACATAGTAATTCTAGGTTAAATAAACCAGAATAAGAACACGTGTTTTCAAAAACAAGATATCATGTTTAGTAGTGGCCAATCTTTGATCGGGCGAGCGGGGGTGCTCATTACATGACCTTCCCCAATCGTACCCAAGTTCCCGAGCCGAGGCAACTTTGGTGATGACGGACACGTGGTCTTAGGCACGAGTCAGGGTTTCCTAAATTTCCCCCAAAATAAAATATTTAGGTGGCGACTCTGTATCTGGCAAAGCAGTCTATGTTTGGCACTTCTTTCTAAAAATCAATTTTTCAAAATAATTTGCCGGATTTGGACTCTTTGGTGATTTATCGATCTTGCATTGCACTTTGTGAGATTAGATTCAGAACCGTGACATGGAGTCCGAACCGTAGTAAGCCCAATGAACAAAACGGGATTTTCCCGGGACGTTCGGGCGTGTTTACACTCTCGAGCCAACTTTTGGTCGCTCAAGCGAAAGTGCAAAAATATAGAGTGGTTGCTCGAGCGCAGTTTCTGTCGCTCGAGCGAAGGAGCAGAATTATGGAATTTCCAGATTTGCTTCTAAGCTTTAAAACACAAATTCAAAACCATTAAAATCAACCTTTGGGCCCAAAAACTTGAGAAAACAAGTCTAAACTCTGAAAACATTAAGAATTCAAGATCATTTCATGAAACCAAGGCCCAAAAGCATGTCATTTGCTCAAAATCAAACTTGAATTATATGTATGTAGAACATGCATGAGTTGTTATGAATTTAACCTTCCAAAACATGATCAAGCAAGATAAAATGGCATGAAACTTGATGAATTCTCAAAACAAAGGTAAGATAGACACATGCATGAGAGACTTCTTGAAATTAAACTCAAATTGTGATGAAATTGGACATGTATTTGTATGATCTATACTCCTTTATTCTAGCTCAATTTCAACTTAATTCTCTTGTATTCATGAACTCACTTACTCAAAAACAAGACCAAAGTCTTTAATTCTTACCTTATACCTTCGATTCACAAGTGTAGAGGCTTAAACTTCTAAACTCT
Organism: Camellia japonica; assembly: GCA_030407325.1. NCBI lineage: Eukaryota > Viridiplantae > Streptophyta > Magnoliopsida > Ericales > Theaceae > Camellia > Camellia japonica. The sequence goes on along the minus strand of JAPPVO010006603.1, from coordinate 31,181 downwards.
CTTCAATTCTCCTACAACTCCTAGCAGTTCTCCATTTCTCCCTTGTTGAACTCACTTTCACTCTTGGTCTCTCTCTCTCTCTCTCTCCCACGTGTTTGTAGCTCAAAAAGGATGAAATGAGAATGTAAAATGTATACAAAGGTCCACTAGTGCCTTAATTAGGCTTGGATTAATGAATTCATTAATTAGGCTTAATTGAGCATTAATTATTCTACTTATTTCATTCCAAATCAAATTTCAATTAAACCTACCATAATATATTAAAAATTCCAACTAACACATAATTCAAGTCCATTTCGTGATCGGATAACGATGAGGCTTTCAATTCACAGAACAAAACAAAACACAAACAGATATTCCTACAATAGACAGATATAAATACAAACAATGCAATGCAAATGTAATTAATTCAAGATTTCATCTTAATTACTTATTAGGCATACATAATCATGACTTAACAATTAATCATGGGTCGGGGTTGTTACATGCTCTCATCCTAGAGAGAGAAAAATCAAAAGGATCCAAAGACATCCTGATTACCAAACTCATAATCAACCAAATTACAAATTGATACTAAAAATTCAAAGAAAAAAAATGTGATAACCCCACCATGTAACATACTTATATTTATTTAATTTTGAATTGTAAATATGTGCTTTGTGTTTAATTTGTGTGTATCTGTTTGTGAATTATATGTTATAATTTATGTTCTAAATTTGAAATTGAAAGCCTTAATGACTTTCAGAAATCGAAATTGATGAGTTTAATTAGGTTGTCATAATTTTTAGAGTCTTTTGGGAAGTTTGATTAAAATTTGATTCAGTTTAATAAAATTAAGTTTTGTTTAGTTAGCCTTAATTAATTAGCTTAATCTCTAATTAGTGCACTAAGCTAATCAACATGCATATATGTGTTAAGACAAGAGAATTAGAAGAGAGTTGGTCATATGTTTGACCTCAAATTCTATTGGAGCATCATTCTAGAGAGAGAGTGAGTTCAATTATAGAGAGAGAAAAGCTAGAGAATTGAAGAAGAAGAAGAACCAATGAAGGATTGCTTGTATATCATATAATTCAAGGCTTCAGGTATGAAATTCAATCTTAATTCATAAAGATAACTTACCTAGCTTTTGAATTCAAGAGGAATATGAGATTAATCACAAGAACATAGCTTAAAGATGATGAATTTGAAGCTAGACATACATGCATGCATCAATATGTAAAGTTTCATCATTTTAGTCATGATTTTTGTTATCAATGTGGAATTTGGAAGTTGAATCGTACATGCATCCATGAATTATAATGCCTTGAAGTTCGATTTCATGTTTTGAAAGTTATGGAAAAGAGTTTGAAAACAATCTATACATGCATGAAAATTTGAGTTCCAATTTTGAAGAATTCATGAAATTCTAAGCTAAGGGTTTGAAATCGGTTATGTATTCATGTTTATGGAAGTGTTTCCATGGTCTGGTGTGTCATGCAAGGTCTTACATGTTTGGACTCATGTTTTGAAGCTCAAAATTCTATTTTGAAAACTCAAAATTTGACCGCATTGCTCGAGCGATAAAGTCACCGCTCGAACGCACATTGCATGCATCCAATAATTTTGCAGAGTTTTGCATACCACTTGAGCGACCTTAGTTTTCATTACACATGGCTCGAGCAACTATCGAGCCTAGATTTTGAGCATTCAATACTTTTGCAGACTATGCAAACCGCTCAAGCGACTAAAGGACTGCTCAAGTGAACTGTCCTATTCTAGCATATTTTTGGAAATTGCATTCTGTTCATATTTTCATTCTCATTTCTTTCCGAACATTCTTAGTGTAGACACCCCATTTTTGACCGACCTCAAGACTCAGACGTCATCGTTTGTGCACGCGATAATCGCGCATGTTTGTGCTCGTTTCGAGTTTCCGAGACTTTCGGCTGAGCGCCTTGTCTCGGGACCTCTTAACTCTCTTCTTCTTGGTTTGTTTTTGGACCGTGCCTTGGTGCCTTTGCTTAGAGGGAGAGAGAGGCTTGTAGGCCACTTTTTGTAGCTGTAGGCTACTTTTTTCTCTTGTAGGCCACTTGTAGTGGCCTGTAGGCTAGTTTTCGGGGCTTCCGGCTGAGTGCCTTGTCTAGTGGCCTCTTAACTCTCTTCCTTTTGGTTTGTTTTTTTGCCTTACCTTGTTACCCCTTGCCTAGAGGGAGGGGAGGGCCTGTTGGCCACTTTTGGTGGTTGTAGGCCACTTTTTCCTCCTGTAGGCCACTTAAGTTGGCCGGTAGGCTAGTTGAAGTGGCCGGTCAGCCACTTGAAGTGGTCTACGGCCATTTTTCTGCTTTTTTAGATATTTTTGGTGCCAGCTGTTGAGCACAGAAGGCATCCTCCATACACGTGTATGGAGGGATTGTTACAAGCTTCTAGCTTGTCAAACAAGCTTGAGGCTTGTAATTCTATATAAGGGGAGGTGCTTCCCCCTTAGAGAGGGGTTCAGATTTTTTTAGAGCTAAAAGATCCCTCTCTCACTAGAATTCTCCCTATCTCTCTATATTTGTGCTATATTGACTCAAAAGTGTTGTTTCTTCATACTTTTGCACACAAACACCTAGTAAAACACCACCATCATTGAGCTGAGGTTCTTGGAGGTCATACTTGGGTTATAAAAAGTTGGTTTTTACCTCAGAAATTGCTGTTTTGTTGTGGTTCTTCAAGGGTGAGTAGTTACCCTCTTTAAGCTTTGTTTTGCTTAAGTATTTGGCCATCCTTGCATGCTCTTTTAGGCCTTACTCTCAACTGTAAAAACTTTTGTTTTTAAGTGTTTAAGATGTTTGTTTGAGGCCTTGTTTGAGTTAGGGGTGGTCTACCTCCTTTTGTGCCTTATTTTGCTTTGCTTTGAGCTATCCTTTAAGGCCTTTGAGATCACCTTTGTTTAGCTTTTTCACCACTGAATTCCAGAGGAATTTTAGTGGTGGAAAGTGGGTTTTGAGAGCCAAAATGGATGGGGGTGGTTCCCCTCTTTTGTGCTTTGTTTGCATGTGTTGTTGGCTTAACACTTTGGATGGGGGTGGTTTCACCGGAGATATCATGAGGCAAGGGAGAGTTTTCCCGCTTGTTCAGGGCGATACACGGAATGCCAACACAGTTGTCTCAGGTACTATTTCTATATGTAATCAGGATACTTTTGTGTTAATTGACTCCGGATCAACACAATCTTTCGTAACATGTGCATTTGCATCTAGACTGAGTAGACCTCTAGAATTATTGCCATATCTGCTATGTGTATCTACTCCATCTGGGGAATCTGTATTGTGTGAATCTATATATCGTTTTTGTGACATGCGTGTTGGAGATGCCATTCTTTATGTGGATTTGTTGCCCTTGAACTTTAGGCACTTTGATAAAATTCTGGGCATGGATTGGTTAACTAAATATTGTGCCACCATTGATTATATGACAAAACGGGTTGTGTTTAGACCACCAGAACAGGAAGAAATTGTGTTTGTGGGTAACGGGATAGTACCTCCACCTTATTTAATATCTGTAATGAAGGCATGTAAACTGATCAGGAAAGGGTGCCAAGGTTATTTATGTTATGTGTTGTCTGAACAATCTGTGAATGTTGAATTGAACAGTATTCCTATTGTTAGAGAATTTCCAGATGTGTTTCCAAATGAATTACCAGGGGAATTGGTGGACAGGGAGATAGAGTTTACAATTGAGACTATGCTAGGCACCCAGCCTATTTCTAAAACACCCTACAGAATGGCTACTGCCGAAATGAAAAAACAGTTACAAGACCTACTCGATAAAGGGTTTATCCGACCTGGTACTTCACCATGGGGTGCACCGGTGTTATTTGTGAAAAAGAAAGATGGAACCTTACGCATGTGCATCGACTATCGAGAATTGAATAAGGTGACAATAAAGAATAAATACCCTTTACCTCGTATTGATGACTTGTTTGACCAGTTGCAGGGATCACAGGTGTTTTCCAAAATTGATTTGAGATCCGGGTACCACCAGTTGAAAGTAAAGGCAGAAGATGTTGAGAAAACAACGTTTAGAACAAGGTATGGTCATTATGAATTTCTTGTTATGCCATTTGGAGTGACTAACGCACCTGCAGCATTTATGGATCCAATAAACCCTATTTTTAAAACCTACCTTGACGAATTCGTTGTGGTTTTTATTGATGACAGTTTGATATACTCCAAGAATAGACTTGAACATGAACATCATTTGAGAACTGTCCTGCAAACACTTAGAGAAAAGAAATTATTTGCCAAACTACAGAAATGTGAATTTTGGTTGGATGAAGTTATCTTTTTAGGGAATGTGATCAACAAGGAAGGGATTTCAGTGGACCCACAGAAAATAGAGGCAATTGTGAATTGGCCTACACTGACAAATGTGACAGAAGTCCACAGTTTCATGGACTTAGCCGATTATTACAGGAGATTTGTGAAAGACTTTTCAAGGATTGTTGTACCTCTTACCCAACTAACACGCAAAGGGAAACCATTTGAATGGAACGACGAAAGAGAATCCGCCTTTCATGAACTGAAGACGAGACTGACCACTGCACCAGTATTGACATTGCCCGCAGGTACGGAAAATTTTGTAATTTTCAGTGATGCGACTTATAAAGGTTTGGGTTGTGTATTAATGCAGAACGAAAAGGTTATTGCTTACGCCTCTCGGCAATTGAGGCCACATGAGAAAAATTACCCAACACATGACTTAGAATTGGCCGCAGTTGTTTTTACTTTGAAAATCTGGCGGCATTATTTGTATGGGGCAAAGTGTGAAGTCTACACGGATCACAAAAGTCTGAAATACTTCTTTACGCAGAAGGAGTTGAACATGCGACAGAGGAGATGGCTCGAACTGATAAAAGACTATGATCTTGAGATTCAGTATCACCCCGAGAAAGCTAATACAGTTGCTGATGCCTTGAGTAGAAAATCAATGGGGAGTATGGCTTGTTTGCTTACATAATAGAAGGAGATCTTGCAAGATTTTGAGAAGTCTGAAATTGAAGTGGTATTATGTGAACAGGGCGGATTGATAGCCGCTATTTCAGCCGAGTCGGCGATCATTGACAAGATTAAACAGAAACAGAAAGAGAATGAATTCCTCAAGAAAGTGATTGATGAATTTGAGACAAGTCTGAAAGCAGAGTTTAGCATTGAAAATGAAGTGTTAAGATTTTGGAACCGAATGTGTGTCCCAGATATTTCAGAATTAAAGAAAAGAGTTTTAGATGAAGCCCATAAATTAGTGTTTGCTATGCGTCCAGGTAACAATAAAATGTATCGGGATTTGAAATAAAGCTATTGGTGGCCTAAAATGAAGAAAGAAATTGCAGAATATGTGTCCAAATGTCTTCAATGTCAGCAAGTTAAAGCTAAACACCAGAAACCGGGCGGTCTACTTCAACCTCTCCCCATTCCTGAATGGAAGTGGGAGCATGTGACTATGGATTTTGTTGTTGGTCTACCCCGAACACCTCGAGGTATGGATTATATTTGGGTTGTAGTTGATAGACTGACTAAGTCTGTACATTTTCTACCAGTTAGAACTACGTTTAATGCTTATAGACTGGCTACAATATATGTTGATGAGATTGTCCGTTTGCACGGAGTTCCGGTATCTATTGTATCGGATAGAGATCCGAAATTTGTATCTAGATTGTGGAAGAGTTTGCAGGAAGCTATGGGAACAGAACTGAGATTTAGTACTGCATTCCATCCACAGACAGATGGGCAATCAGAACAGACCATACAGACATTAGAAGATATGCTGAGAATGTGTGCCTTAGATTTTCAGGGGAGTTGGGAAGACTATTTGCCACTAGCAGAGTTTGCATACAATAACAGCTTCCACTCCAGCATCGGTATGGCACTGTACGAGGCTTTGTATGGTAGAAGGTGTAGATCACCAATTTGTTGGACAGAAGTCGGGGATAGAGCTTTACTTGGGCCTGAAATTGTGCAAGACACTTCTGAGAAGATTAAAACTATTCAGCAAAGGCTCAAAACAGCTCAGGACCGACAAAAGAATTATGCTGTTGTCCGAAGAAGACCTCTCGAGTATGAGGTTGGCGACCATGTGTTCATTCGTGTGACTCTGATGAAAGGCCAATTCAGGTTTGGAAGGAAGGGTAAGTTGTCGCCCCGTTACATTGGGTCGTTCCAAATTCTGGAAAGGCTTGGCCCAATTGCTTATCGAGTCGCCCTGCCACCGGGATTTGAGCAAATCCATAAAGTGTTTCATGTGTCGATGTTAAGGAGTTATCTTCGGGACCTGTTTCATGTGATTGACTATCACCGGGTAGCTCTTGATGAAAATATGGAGTATGTCGAATGGCCGGAATGAATCATTGACCGGCAAGCGAAACAATTGAGAAGCAAGTCCATCCCAATGGTGAAGGTGGAATGGAAAGAACACTATGGAACGGATGCCACATGGGAAAAAGAGGATGAAATGCGACTACGCTACCCATATTTGTTTCTCGACGAAGGCAAAATAAGTTTGGAGGACCAAACTTCCTAAAGGGGGGAAGACTGTGATAACCCTGTTCTGTACTATGCTTATTAGTCTTAATTGTGATTGTGATTATGTGTTTGATATGATTATGAGTGCCATTTATATGAATATATGTGGTTTTGAATTTCTATCTGTTCATCGTAGGAATATCTGTTCAACTTACTATTACAAACTGAAAATTGAAGGCCTTATCGGCTACAAAAATCGAAATTGACTACGCCATTGTGATTAGCGTAATTTTTAAAGCCTACGGTGAAATTTAATTGAAAATTGATTCGGATCAGATTAATTAGATTAAATTGATGGTGTAGTGCTCAAATTATTTAATATTAATAATTGTGATTAATGGAACTTATATAAAAAGGGGCACTATACACTCAACTCCTCTCTTTTGTTCATTTTGGCTGAAATTACTCTAAGAAAAGAGGGAGAGGGTCGGCTAGAGAGAGAGAGAGGGAAACAATTGAAGTTTTGACCTTGAAGCTTGAATAATTTGTAGACCAACTCAAGATTTGGCCATAAATTGGGAAGATTGAGCTTCTAGGTGAGCAATTGGTTATGAATTCATGAGTTTAATATTGTAATTTTGTGAATTCAAAGTTGAATGGTGATCAAGGACAATAATTGTGTTATATTTGTTGAGTTTGAAGTCTTGGAATGCATGCATGTGTATAATTACCATGAATTTGTATAGTTGAGCATGAAATGTATGATTCATGTAGAATTTTGGTTAAAGCTGATGCTTGTGATCACCATTTGCACCATTTGAGTTGAAAATGGAAGTTATATCCCACGTGCATGTACAAATCATAAAGGTATGAGTTTTGAATGCATGAATTTGTTTTGTGGAAATAAGTTTGGTGTAATTTGGGACATGCATGTGATTAATTCATGAAATTGAGCTTCATAATATAATGAATTTGGTGTTGGATCATGTTGGTAAATGTATATATGAAGTTTGAGTCATAATATGCAAGATATGTTGATTTGAATGCAAGTTTGAAGCTCAAGAACAATTCTGGATTTTCTAGAATTTGGTATGTCTGCTCGAGCGAGGAAGGCGCCGCTCGAGTGGGAAATACGAGCTCCCAGAAGTTTTGCAAACATGGGTGTCCGCTCGAGCGGGGATATTCACGCTCGAGTGGGGAGCCATGTAGCAAGACCTTCAGCTCGAGTGTCCGAACTCACGCTCGAGCGTAAAAACGAGGTAACCAGTACTTTTTCAAACCTAATGGGTCCGCTCGAGCAAGGACCTCTGTTTCAGAAATTTTGTAAATGTGTCATGTGTTTCGTTTTCCGTTCTCTTTCACTTCTAAGTACTCTTAGGCATGCATTGAGCATTATGAATGAATTAAAAGGATAAGAAATAAGCCTAAGAGGGGTGTATGAATTAAGAACAGATTGAATCTTTTGTGACCCATATGTGTTATGTACTGTGTAGGGTCAAACTCCTGGGCAAATCAACCAGCCGATCACTGTGAGTAATATCTTAATAAAGATATCTGAATTATGTTATTTGTCCAATTGCTCACTTCTATATAAGTCTTATAAGTTCGTTAATTTGAATGGTGGACAAATGTTTGCTATGCCGAATGATTGGGCCAAAGGCCAGTCTGACATCAATGAATGATTGGGCCAAAGGCCAGTCTGACATGAATAAATGATTGGGCCAAAGGCCAGTCTGGCATCAATGAATGATTAGGCCAAAGGCCAATCTGACATGAATAAATGATTGGGCCAAAGGCCAGTCTGACATGAATGAAAGGTTGGGCCAAAGGCTAGTCTGACATGAATGAATGATTGGGCCAAAGGCCAGTCTGACATGAAAGAATGGTTGGGCCAAAGGCCAGTCTGACACGAATGTAAGAATGGATGGGCTGAAGGCCGTTTGACATGAATGGATTGAGCCCGAGGCCTTCTGATGTGTCTGGAACCGCAGTTACTTGACCTATATATATTAGATAGAAATATGAATTGGGCCCAAGGCCGTTTGGTGCATGTCGCTCTAAATACTGTTCGTGTATTTTCTTTATTTGATATTATTCACTGGGCTTTTGCTCACGCTCATTCATGTGTCTGTAGGTGAGCCAAGGGAGGTCTAAACCCAGCCTCAGTGAAGTTGTGAGAAACCGTCAAGGTTTTGAAGAGTCAGCCCATACGTCTCATGCACGAGACTTGTTCTCGCCCTTTTGCTAATTTATCATATTTTGTCATATTGGCGAGAACTTTAGATTACGGTTGTATATAGTTTTGATTGGCTGACTTAGACTTGAATGATCCTGTATGTACAGAACTTTGTGTTATTACATATCTTGATGTGAGTTGTTAACATGTATATGTACGGATTATTATGATGTGCCATGTAAGCACAACTCTATGGACAAAGTTTTAAATTTGCTTCTGTTTGGCCCCTTTACTCTGATGAGTTATATGTCTGGTTTGGTTTGAGGCTGTAGGTAATCTCTTGATTACTGGCCGATTATGTCCTTAACCCATAGGGGTGGGTTCGGGTCATGACATGTAGTGAGCAAGGTGTGAACCACCATGTACAGAAAGTATAAATGCAGAGCAGAAAGTGTACCGTGTGCGCAGTGTATAAATGTAGTGAGCAGGAAAATGCAAAGCAGAAAGCATAGCAAGAACTGTAAAGCTGAAAAGTAAAGCATACCTCCCAAGCTCTCCAATAGCCACCTACTCTCGTCCCGCTCCTGCGGGAGGTCGAACTCATATAGCAAAAGAGGGTGGCAAGGCTAGCGCCGCCCCAATCATAATGTCGGACCTGGGACAAGTCCACCAGGGCGCTCAGAAGATATAGCTCGACCGTGTTCGACCTGTTGGCGAACAGTGTGGTGCCGAAGAGGTACATCAAGAATCCACGGGCATACTGCTCTATGCCCTCGACAGTCGCGGGCCCGGTCCCTCTGAAGCGGTCCAAGAACCATGTGTACCTAACTGTGCCGGATCAAAAGAGGGGCGGGTGTGCTTCCAACAAGTAGATCCAAGCTGCCTCTCACTCCCCTATGTCTGGGTCATATGGAACCGGTCGACCTCCCACATCGAGGCTTGTCAGCATAGAGAAATCATATGGGGTTATCGTCATATCCCCAGTGGCAGAAAAGTGGAAGGAGTTGGTAGTATCCCACCACCTCTCTACCAATGCACCCAAAGCGGTCCTGCTCGTCGTCAGATGCGAGAGCCCTGTGCAGAATAGGCCGAAGTCTGCCTAGTCAACAATATGTCGGACGGCATCTGGGAGGTCTGAGTACCACTCTCTCGCAAAAGTCGATCCATACCCTCGAGTGAAGCGAGAAATCACCTGTATTCAGAATGAATAGAATGCTGTGTATGGGCTACGTACAGAATGAACAGAGTGTTATGTGTGAGCTGTATTCAGTTTCAGAATGAACAGAATGTTGTGTATGAGTTGTGTACAGAATGAACAGAGTGCTGTGTGTGAGCTATATTCAGTTTCAGAATGAATAGAGTGCTGTGTGTGAGCTGTATTCAGTTTCAGAATGAACAGAATGCTGTGTGTGAGCCGTGTTCAGAATGAGCAGAGTGTTGTGTGTGAGCTGTGTTCAGTATGAGCAAATTACAGTGCGCGAAGTGTGTTCAGTATGAGCAGATGAAATATAGTGCTAAAGTACAAATTATATGAGAAATTTAAAGTACATTGCAGAAAATGTAAAAGTGCAGTGCATACCCCGGGTGCGTCATAGGACAAGTGGGACTCTAGCTCCCGTAGTAGCAGGTCCGCGGGTGCCCGTCGTGCAAAGTCTATAAACTGACGAACAGTGCTCGATGGTAGTACGTGCTCCTGAGGATGGTACCTCTCCGGGTCGAAAGGCCGAATCCTCGGCGGCAATGGCATGATATCAGGCTCGTTCTCTGCTATCAGGGAACCCCCATCGTGTGGAATATGGTCCACCATTTGAAAGGAAGTTGAAAAGTAGGCGAAAATGAGCAAAATGAGCAAAAATTGCCAAAAGTCAACAAAAGTCAACTCTCGAAAAGAAAAAAGTCAAAGAAAGTCAAAACCTGGGAAAGGGAGTCAAACTCAAGACAAGTTCGAGAGAAACATACCTCAAATGGTGAAAATGGAGAAAGAAGCTCCGAAAACAAATTATGTTCGGTTCAAAGTAAAGGAAATCGAAAGATTTTAGCAAATCAACTTCGCGTGGGGCGTTGGAAAATGCGTGCAAAGTCCGGATCTAAAAGGAAAAAGGGTCTAGGGAGCAAGAGCAAGAGATTTCGGCAATAAAGGTGTGAATGAAATGGAGCTTGGGGTTGTTTACTTAAAGAGCCGAGGCCAAAAGACAAAACTGCCCCAAAATTTTGTAAACTGGACGACCGGCTAGGTTTTGTGGCTGACCGGCCACTTGAGTGGCCTACAACCTGGAAAAGTGGATGATAGTCCCTAGGAGTGGCCTACAGGTGTTCATGGTTCTCCCTGTGTGTTCTTTATGCTATTTGGAGTCCTTGGCTCTCGAGAAAGTGCAAGCAAAGTTCACTTTTCGGCTCAAAATGTCCTCGCAGGGGCTTCGATTCACGTATTTGATGCGCAACTCATCGTCAATCGTCAGGAGCGAGGTGTATCCTTTTTAAGTACATTCTGACTCATCCAAGAGGTAAATCGGGGGTTGCGTTTGAATTGGTCTCGTTAAGGCGTGTATTTCCTTATCCGGCATTTTACTTCAAACATGCTATTGATGTTGCATCGGAAGTGCATTGTTGTTGTGCACGAAATGTGTATACACTTTTCACTTGCTTTGTTGTGCACGCTTCACATGCATTTTTATGCGCGTTCTAGTTGCATTGTTATGCACTTTTCACTTGCATTGATATGCACCGTTTTACTTGCATTGTTATGCACCCTCTTCACTTGCATTGTTATGCACTTTCCATTTGCATTGTTATGCACTTTTTACTTGCATTGCTATGCACTTTTCACTTGCATTGCTATACACGTTCCAGTTGCATTGTTATGCACCCTCTTCACTTGCATTGTTATGCATTGTTCTACTTGCATTGTTATGCACCGTTTTGCTTGCATTGTTATGCACGTCTCTCATACATTGTTATGCACCTTTTCATTTGCATCATATGTGCACGCGTTTATCTCATATTGAAATTGTATCTTGATATAGCGTTGAACATGTGTTTCTACTATATTGTACTTGTCAAAATCTCTCTTTTGTGCAGGCACGATATTGTATGTACGGTTCATTTGAAGCTAGCACAACCAGACGATGTTGTATGTGTTTCAGTCAGAGGAACTCCAGGTAAGATCATTCCTGTCCCCTCGAACTCTTTTGTTTTGACTGGAAACATTGGGACGAGTGCCCGATGTTCATACCGCCCTCCGGTGTTTGCACCGCTACCCTTCTCCTCTTGCGTTTGGCATGCGTTTGGACGTACCTTTCTCCTCTCGTGTTTGACATACGTTTGGACGTACCTTTCTCCTCTCCCGATTGACATGCGTTTGGACGTACCCTTCTCCTCCCGCGTTTAACATGCGTTTGGACATACCCTTCTCCTCCCACGTTTGACATGCGTTTGGACGTACCCTTCTCCTCTCGCGTTTGACATGCGTTTGGACGTACCTTTCTCCTCTCGCGTTTGACATGCGTTTGGACGTACCTTTCTCCTCTTGCATTTGACATGCGTTTGGATGTACCCTTCTCCTCTCGCATTTGACATGCGTTTGGACGTACCTTCCTCCTCTCGCTTTTGACATGCATTTGGACGTACCTTCCTCCTCTCACGTTTGACATGTGTTTGGACGTGCGTTTCTCCTCTCGCGTTTGACATGCGTTTGGATGACTGCGCTTTCTTGCGCAGTCCCTTTCTTTTCGCGTTTCATACACTAGGAGATGTTTCGTTTGAAACTTTGGGTGTTCCCGATAATTGCTTCTAGTCTTTCCTACGTGGTTCGTGGTTAAGATTGCATATAATTTTCTTACATCATTTATGCATGAAATGTAGTTTGATCTGTAATTCCCGCGTGTGGCGTGTTTACTTACGTGCTTATATACGAGTGTGCTATAGCATTTCTTTGCATAACATTTGCATGGTGTTTCTTTACAGCCCTCTTTGCATAATCATAAGTTATGTTCTGCATTGTGCATATCATTTGCAATTTGCCCCTGCCTGCAGGCGCCCCCTTTTGTTATCTTGTCTGTTTGTCTAAGTCTTCGGCCTTGTCAAAAATGGGTTGTCTCTGGGCTTTGACATTCACTCACGTCATTTCATGACTTCCGAGTTCTGTCAAATAGGGGCAACTGTAGACATCCCATTTTTGACCGACCTCAAGACTCAGACGTCATCGTTTGTGCACGCGATGATCGCGCATGTTTGTGCCCGTTTCGAGTTTCTAGGACTTTCGGCTGAGCGCCTTGTCTCGGGACCTCTTAACTCTCTTCTTCTTGGTTTGTTTTTGGACCGTGCCTTGGTGCCTTTGCTTAGAGGGAGAGAGAGGCTTGTAGGCCACTTTTTGTAGCTGTAGGCTATTTTTTCCTCTTGTAGGCCACTTGTAGTGGCCCGTAGGCTAGTTTTCGGGGCTTCTGGATGAGTGCCTTGTCTGGTGGCCTCTTAACTCTCTTCCTTTTGGTTTGTTTTTGTGCCTTACCTTGTTACCCCTTGCCTAGAGGGAGGGGAGGGCCTGTCGGCCACTTTTGGTGGTTGTAGGCCACTTTTTCCTCCTGTAGGCCATTTAAGGTGGTTGGTAGGCTAGTTGAAGTCGCCTACGGCCATTTTTTTGCTTTTTTTAGATATTTTTGGTGCCAGCTGTGCCAGTTATTGGGCACAGAAGGCATCCTCCATACACGTGTATGGAGGGATTGTTACAAGCTTCTAATTTGTCAAACAAGCTTGAGGCTTGTAATTCTATATAAGGGGAGGTGCTTCCCCCTTAGAGAGGGGTTCAGATTTTTTTAGAGCTAAAAGATCCCTCTCTCACTAGAATTCTCCCTCTCTCTCTATATTTGTGCTATATTGACTCAAAAGTGTTGTTTCTTCATACTTTTGCACACAAACACTTAGTAAAACACCACCATCATTGAGCTAAGGTTCTTGGAGGTCATACTTGGGTTCTAAAAAGCTGGTTTTTACCTCAGAAATTGTTGTTTTGCTGTGGTTCTTCAAGGGTGAGTAGTTACCCTCTTTAAGCTTTGTTTTGCTTAAGTATTTGGCCATCCTTGCATGCTCTTTTAGGCCTTACTCTCAACTGCAAAAACTTTTGTTTTTAAGTGTTTAAGATGTTTGTTTGAGGCCTTGTTTGAGTTAGGGTGGTCTACCCCATTTTGTGCCTTATTTTGCCTTGCTTTGAGCTATCCTTTAAGGCCTTTGAGATCACCTTTGTTTAGCCTTTTCACCACTGAATTCCAGAGGAATTTTAGTGGTGGAAAGTGGGTTTTGAGACCCAAAATGGATGGGGGTGGTTCCCCCCTTTTGTGCTTTGTTTGCATGTGTTGGTGGCTTAACACTTTGGCATGTTTTCTGCCCTCTTGAGGCTCTATCTTAGCATGTTTTAGGCCTTATTTTGCCATGTTATAACTCTGTTTTGGGTTCGTTTGGCCTCATGTTGTTTTCTTTTTGCACTTGTAGTGTAAACTTGTTTACTAGCCTAACATGCTTCATAAGTTAGTTTGTTATTCTAGCATGTATTGGCTTCACTCCAGCATGTTTTTGGTGTTATTTTGGTATGCTTTAACTCTGATTTAGTTGGTGGGGTCACCTCTTGCTTGGTCTTTGTACTTGTAGTGCGATCCTCCTTGTAGGCTTAACATGCATCACGCTTTGTGCCTCTAATTCTAGCTTGTTTTAGCTCTGCTCCAGCAGGTTCTTAGCCTTGTTTTGACTTGCTTAAACTTTGTTTGGAATGATCTTGGCCCTTTGGGGCTTGCTTTGTGTGGCCATAGTGTAATGGCCTTTGCTAGTCTTGTGTCTTGGGACCCCTAGCATGCCTTATTTGTGACATTTGTGTGATATAGCATCATTTGGTATGTAAATTCAGAGCATAAACTTCTGTCATACTCCCATGTTTATCACTCTTTCATTGTGGTTAAGAGTTGTGCCTTTATGCCTTGTGTTAGTGGCCTAATACATGAGCATGTATTTCTCTCATTTGCTAGCTTAGTCCAAGCATGTTTTTGTGACTTTTTGGACCTACCATAACTCTATCTTGGGTTGGTTTGATCATTGGTTTCTTGCATCTTACACTTGTAGTGTAATCCTACTTGTTGGCCTAACATGCATCATGCTTCATGCCTCTCATTCTAGCTTATGTTAGCTCTATCTCAGCATGTTTTTGCCACTGATTTGCCATGTCATAACTCTGTTTTTGATTGGTTTGATTGCCTCTCGCATGCTTCTTGCACTTGTAGTGCAATTTTGTTCACTAACCTAGTGTATTTAGTATTTTAGCCTATTGATCTAGCATGTGTATGCTCTACTCCAGCACATTTTTGGCATATGTTTTAGCATGCTTTAGGTCTAATTTGAGTAGTTTTGGTCATGTATGTTTGGCTTTGCATAGCTATAGTACTTGACTGTGCTAGATTTGTACTTTGAGACCTCTAGCATGTCATATTTGAGCTTTTTGCATGGCGTGGCATCATTTGGCATGTTATTTCAGACCATATATCTCTGCTATATTCTTGCATTTGTTGCCCTTTTGTTGTGTTTGAGGGTTGGGTCTTATGCTTCACTTGTAAGCCAATACGCATGCATGCTTGTCTAAGCTTTTTAAGCTCCCTGTAGACACCCCATTTTTGACCGCCCTTAAGACTTTGGCGCCGCTGATTGCTTACTTAGTGATGTAGGCTATGCTATGCAAAGGTTCGATTTCTTTGGCAAGGAGAAATCCAATCCAAACCTCACACCCCATTGTTGGACCAAAAAGATTTTAGATCTTAAAACCCTCTCTTTCAAAATATTTTGAAAAAGGTTTTCTGCGATGCTCCGAGGCTCACATTTCGTTAAATGTCGCGTTTTTTGGTAAACCGAGCAAGGACAAAGTAGAAATGAATGAAAGAGATGTGAACTCTTTGAAAAATCTTTAAAACATCTTGTTTAGGGGTTTGGAGTTGAAGAAAAGAAGAGGAGAGGGAAGAAATCAAGTTGGGGGAAAAGATGGGCATGAATCGTTGAGAGAGAGTCGAGCAGCCCTCGCTAAATCGGGTCTATCCGTCTATACACTTGGATTTAAGCTATGAGCCCACCACCATTGGAAAGAAGACTTCCGGGGCTTCATTTTTCACTCAAGAATCTCGTAAAGCCGAGTCCAGATGAGGGAGATATGGTTGTTGGAAGTTGGGCATCAATCCGTTATGATCAAAACTGAGCAGTCTTCACTAAAAGAGGCATACCTTTTTGCACAGTTGGAATTTTGATGTGAGATTTCCACCATTGGAAAGCTTACTTTCGGGGCTTGAATTTGGACACAAGAATGACCTGAAAAGGAGACCAGGTGAAAGAGATATGCCCATTTGAAGTTGGACCTGCAGAGTAGAATTTGCAGTCGGCCACAGAATTGGCCGGTCGGCCATCATTAGTAGCAGGTCGGGCAAAAAGATGGCCGGTCGGCCAGAAATGTCCAGAAAACTCAGAATTTGAAGATCTTTTCCCTCCAGCTGTTCCACACAATCTCCAGTTGTCCCATATTCAGATATTTTCGACCTGAAGCTTTCCTTTTGCTATATATGGATGCCATATCTATTGTTTTGGAGGGTTAGAACATTGAAGCAATTTTGGGAGCCTCTCTCTCTAAAAGAAGTCCTTTCTCTCTAGAAATTTCAGAGCTAAATTTCAACCTCTCTCTCTAGTTTGCTCTCTCTCTTGCCCTTTTGTGCATAGAAGTAGAGAAACATGCCTAGTTTGCCTGCATCCTTGATCAAAGTTGCCTATCTTTGGGAGGAGGTTGCTTGAAGCTTACTTGGGACTTTGTTTGAGCTCCAAAAGGTGATTTGAGCTCAGATTTTTGCCTGTTTTGGTGCTTGGCTTCAAGAGGTATAAACTCTACCCTTTAAACTTGTTTTGCATAGCTTGTTTTGCCATCTTCTTCAAATACTTTGGGGCTATTTTGGGGGTGTTTTTGAACTGAAAAAAACTCTGTTTTTCAGTCCTCAAAGTGGTGGTTTAAGCCTTGTTTGGCTAGGGGGTGTTTCCTCCTTTTTGCTTCTTGGCTTGTAAAGCCTTTTGAGCTATCTTTCAAGCTTTTGAAACAATCTTTGTTTGGCCTTTCTACCACTAAAATCCAGTGGATTTTCAGTGGTAGAAATATGGTTTTGAGGTCCAAAATAGGAGGGGGTGGTCCCCTCTCCTCTTGTTTTGTTAGCATGTGTTGTTGGCCTATCAAATGAGCATGTATTTCTCCCTTCTTGAGGCTTAGTTTGAGCATGTTTTTGTGACTTTTTTAACATGTTATAACTCTATTTTTAGTTGGTTTGATCACTTGTTGCATGTTTCTTATACTTGTAGTGTAAATCCTCTTTGCCAGCCTTGCATGCCTAATGAGTTAGCTTGTTATTCTAGCTTGTTTTAGCTCTAGTTCAAGCATGTTTTTGGTGTTATTTTTACATGCCATAACTCTGTTTTTGGTTGGTGGGGTCACCTCTTGCTTAGTTTTTGCACTTGTAGTGCAATTATGCTCACTAGCCTAGTGTACTTGGTGTTTTAGCCTTCCATTCTAGCATGTGTTAGCTATACTTCATGCATGTTTTTGGCATTGTTTTGACATGCTTTAGGACTTTTTTGGGTGTTCTTGGCCTTTTAGGGCTTGCTTTGTATAGCTATAGTGTAAATGGCTTCACTAGTCTTGAGTTTTGAGGCCCCTACCATGCTATACTTGTGATGTTTGCATGCCTTGGCATCATTTGGCATGGTATTTCAGAGCTTATATCTTTTCTATATTCTCATGTTTATCACTCTTTAATTGTGTTTAAGAGTTGTGCCTTTATGCCTTGTTTATGAGCCATCATATGAGCATGCATTTCTAGCTTCTTGTGCCCAAGTTTCAGGATGTTTTGGCCTCTGTTTTGGCATGGTTTAGGTCTGTCCATAGTTGGTTTAGTCATTTAGGCTTGGTATTGCATGCCTCTTGTGAAATGCTCTTTACTAGCTTTGATGTTTTTGGCCTTCAACATGTTATGCTTGCATTGTTTGCATGCTTTAAGGTCTTTAGCATCCTTTTTCAATGCTAAAATATATGCCATTGCATGCCATCTTTCATTTGTTATATCGCTTTGAAAGAGGTCTTAAGCCCTTTGTTGGTTTGAGTGTGAAATCGAGGCGTTCATGCCTAATGGTTTTAGCCTTCTTTTGAAGGTTTCTACTAACCAACGGCATGATGCTTCTTTCATGCTCAAGAAGCTTATGGCTTGGTCCGTCTTTCCAATTAGAGGACTTCTCACTTTTGGACTTAACCAATTAAAGGATGGATTGGTAATCTAAAATGAGTAAACAAAATTGAACCAAGTAAAACATGTCAAGATAACATGTTTGAGTTGCATTGCATGTGTTTGGATCGGACGTTAATCCAAACATGAGAAACGAGGGGCGTTTCATACTCAAAGTGATGAAACGTGCCTCATTTCTCGGTCGCTATCCCTCTTGATCATGCATGATAGAGGTGGAGGCTCTTATGCGTTATTTGTGCATTCATTGACTTGTATAAACTTGGCTTCTCGACCATCGTGCATTGCGATGCTCGGTTGGTGGCTCGAAAGTCAAGTACCGCACTCCTTTGAGCTTGAGAAATGATAAGGAGGGTGGTTGTGTACACATGTCTTGCAAATACATTGTTGTGCCCCTGTTGTTCTGTATTGTAACAAAAACTAAAGTCTGGAAAATCAACTAGTCGACCGACCACAAGGAGTAGTCGAACGACTAGTATGGGTGGTCGACCGACCAGTTTTTCTGGTCTACAGCCACCTTTTCTGGTCGGCAGTCTACCAGAGGGTCCCTGTGTTGGAGAAAAAGCATTCTGGAGATTGACATAATTTTCAGAGGTCAAGGCAAGTGCAAATAGAGGCAATTGGAGGCACGGTAATGGATTTCCGAGCGAAGCCGACCGAGCATGCATATCCCCCTCGCTTCCCGAGGCCATTTGTTTAAATTGCTTAGCTAAACTAGTTCATTAGCTTAGTTATTTTGTAATTAATTAGTTAAGTGTTTAATTAATTGATTTGGTTTGTAATTACTTAGCTTAGATTAGCTAGTTGCTCAATTTGTATTGTAATAATTAATTAGCTAAGTTAGTTAATTAGTTGATTTGTAATAAGTAGTTTAGCTTAACGTAGCTAGTTAGCGCTTATTTATTCGGACCCTCCGTCGAGACGGCACAATGTTGTAATAAGGGTGCGTGCGTGTATGCATGTCTTCCAATGCCCATTTCTTTCTCCCTTTTACTTATCAGCTTTTGATGGTTAGTTTAGGGCATATTTCAATTAGCATACTTTATGTTTTGCATGCATGCATCATTCATTTGTCTTGCATGCACCAGACTTGGCGCATCATTCAAATTGCATCGTATTTCAATTCCTATTTGAATACATGTATTAATTATAGCATTCATATGCCATCTTAGATAGCCGAGCCTATTTAGTTGCATTTTGCATGTGTTGCATTAGGCATTGTTGATATAGTTAGGATCATGCATATTTCTAACTAGTTTCCTATTTTGGCTCGGAGTACACTGTAAGTGTTTATGCTTTAGCATCCTTGCATAAGTGTGAGTGTTGCCATGACAGCATGCTTGCCATGAGGCTATGTGCTTATTTGATATAACTGCATGAATGCCTGTGGATGAAGGCTTCATTGGTTGAATTGGAACAATTCATCAAAATGTGAGTTTTAAGCCCACTTGAAGTGGCAAATCATCATGTTTTAAGCCCACTTGAGGGTGGTAAATTTGCACTTTAGCCTACTTGAGGGTAGCAACTTCAAACCATTTTCAAAAAAACAAACATGAGATGTTTTGTTCTAAATTGAGCGATTGAGTCTATACTTGTATGTTATGCGCATCACATAGTAAGATAGATAATAACAGAATAAGAACACATGAGGTTTATAAAACAACATATCATACTCAGTAGAGGCCGATCCTTTGATCGGGCGAGCGGGGGTGCTTATTTCAGGGCCTTCCCCTCTCGTACCCAAGTTCCCGAGCCGAGGCAACTTTGGTGATGACGAACACGTGGCCTTAGGCACGAGTCAGGGTTTCCTAAATTTCCCAAAAACAAAATATTTAGGTGGCGACTCTGAAATCTGGCAAAGTAGTCCATGTTTGGCACTTTTTGATTCAAAATCGATTTTCCAAAACGATTTGCCGGATTTGGACTCTTTGGTGATTTATCAGTCTTACATTGCACTTTGTGAGATTAGATTCAGAACCGTGACAGGAGTTTGAACTGTAGTAGCTAGAACTACAATTCGCGTCCTCTCCAAAAGGGGAGCGCGCAGAGCGAGTTTCGGGCGGTCTACACTCCCATCTCAGCATGTTTTGGTCTTTGTTTTGGCCTAGTTGAACTCTGTCCATAGTTGGTTTGACCATTTGAGCATTGTAGTGCATGTCTCATAATACACTTCACTAGATTTGATGCCTTAGTTTCTAAACATGCCATGCATGCATTGCTTACATGATAGAGCCTTGTGCATGCCACTCTAGCATTGATAGATAAGCATATTGTTTGCATGTGTGTTGCATTGCATTGTGTTTAGATCGGACGTTAATCTAAACACAAGAAACGAGGGGCGTTTCATACTTGAAGTGATGAAACGCGTCTCATTTCTTGGTCGCCGTCCCCCTTGATTGTACATGATAGTGTGGAGGCCTCTTGAGTCTTGTGTGTTACTTGTGCATTCATTAACTTGTACAAACTTGGCTTCTCAGCCATCGTGCATTGCGATGCTTGGTTGGTGGCCCGAGAGTCGAGTACCACACTCCTTTGAGCTTGAGAAATGATAAGGAGGGTGGTTATACGCACATACCCTGCAAATGCCTTGCTTTGCCCTTGTTGAACTCTGTTTGTAGCAAATTGGAAGTGTGCACAAGCAACTGGCCGATCAGCCAGAGGAAGTGGCCGACCGGCCACTTTAAGTGGCCTACAGCCTCCTTAAGTGGCCGACAAGTGGCCTACAGCCTCCGCTGGTGGCCGATAGTCTACCAGCTTGAAGATGGTTCAAAGTGATTCTGGTTCTGGAGCAAAGACAACCTGAAGATTTGTTTGGTATTCAGAATCAAAGCAAATGCAAACAGAGATAACCGGTGGCAAGGCAACGGGATTTCAGGAAGAAGCAACCGAGCATACATGCATTCCTTGCCCCAAGGCTCCTTTTAACTGCTTTGCTTAGATGGTTAACTCGTTGATTCTGTACTTAAATAGTTAATGCGTTTAGCTATTCATTTGTGTTTGTAATTTGTTAACTTGTTAGTTAATTAGTTTCATTTTGTAATAGTTACCTTAATTAGCGTAGCTAGTTAGCTCTCTTTCATTCGGATCCTCCGTCGAGAGGGCACAATTTTGTAATAAGTGTGCGTGAGTATGTGAATGTCTTCAAACCCCACGTCTTTCTCCCTTTTATTTACCAGTTTTTAATGGTTAGTTTTAGGGCATGTTTCAATTAGCATACTTATGCTTTGCATGCATGCATCATTCATTCGTATTGCATGCACCGGGCTCGGCACATCATTCAAACTGCATTGAATTTTAATACTTACTTGAATACGTGTTTCAAAGCATGTTATCAAGTGTTGCATTCATATGCCATCTTAGATAGCCGAGCCTATTTAGTTGCATTTTGCATGTGTTGCATTAGGCATCTTAACATAGCTAGGATCATGCATTGATTTCTAACTAGTTTTCTTTTTTGGCTCGGAGTACACTGTGAGTGTTTACGCTTTAGCATACTGCATGAGATGTGTATGTTGCCATGTCAGCATGCTTGCCATGAGGTTATTTGCTTAACTGCTATAACTGCATGAATGCCTATGGATGAAGGCTTCATTGCTTGAATTGGAACAATTCATCGAAATGTGCGTTTTAAACCCACTTGTTTGTGGCAAATCATGTTTTAAGCCCACTTGAGGGTGGCAAATCCGCATTTTAGCCTACTTGAGGGTAGCAACTTCCAACCATTTTCGAAAAACAAACATGAGATGTTTTGTTCCAAATTGAGTAATTTAGTCTATACTTGTGTATTATGCGCATCACATAGTAAGTTAGGTTAATAAACCGGAATAAGAATACATGTGTTTTCAAAAACAACATATCATGTTAGTAGAGGCCGATCTTTGATCGGGCGAGCGGGGGTGCTCATTTCAAGACCTTCCCCTCTCGTACCCAAGTTCTCAAGCCGAGGCAATTTTGGTGATGACAGACACGTGGCCTTAGGCACGAGTCAGGGTTTTCTAAATTTTTCAAAACAAAATATTTAGGTGACGACTCTAAAATCTGGCAAAGCAATCCATGTTTGGCGCTTTTGATTAAAATCGATTTTCCAAAACGATTTGCTGGATTTGGACTCTTTGGTGATTTATCAGTCTTACATTGCACTTTGTGAGATTAGATTCAGAACCGTGACAGGAGTCCGAACTGTAGTAGCATGAACCCAATTCGCACCCTCTCCGAAAGGGGGGCGCGCGGAGAGAGTTCGGGCGGTCTACACTTAGGCATGAATTAAGCCCCACAAATGAATTAATAAGCTAGAAATGAACTTAAAGGAATTGGTTTAGAAATGAATGATTCAAGTAAGCTATGAGTTGCAATGTGTGTATATGTTTATATGTTGTGTAGGTTGATCCACGGAGACATGACAACAATCTAATTGCTTGTGAGTAATATCTTACTAAAGATATTTTCGTATATTCTATTTTCTAAATGTTTCATTATGGTAAACTTTTCTGAACTTATGGTTTTATGAATATGAATGAGTTTTCTATCTGTCCGATCAGCATGATATCTATAAATGGAATTGATTAAGTATTGGGAACTCATTCATTAAACCCCTTTACTTTGATGTTATTCACTAGGTTTTAGCTCACTCATATATATATATATAGGTGAGCAGCAGGATGTCCAATGATAGAGTTGCTTGGAGGTTACTTGAGTTTTGTGAAGTCAACCTCAATTCCTCTTGATGAGGCTTTTACTTTTGTTTTTGTTTGGTCTTATTTGACCATGTTTTGTATTTTGAGTTTCCATAACAAGATGATGACTTGTACTCCATGTATGGTATTTGAACATGTATCCATATGTGTATGAATGTATTTTGGATGTGGGTTATTAACTTATAAGTATTCCAATATGTCATATATGCACAGTTTGTTGGACAATTTTATTATTATTTTGTTTTTGCTTCTGGCCCTGTATACTTAATTAAATATTGAAATTCTGTATGAGGCTGTAGGTAATCTCATGATTACTGGGTGGTTATGATCCAAATATCTAGGGTTAAGTTTGGGTTGTGACAAAACCTGAATACTAAGGAAATGAAAGTATAATCAAACTTGAATATTGAAATCGTCACCGTGTTAAAGAAAGAGAAATGTTTTAAAGAAAGAGATGGGGTGTGGATCTGCTATTTAGAGAGTTGGATCTATGTGGATCGACTTAGATCTCAGCCTATGGAGATCAACTCTACACCGGAACATAGCCGATGTCACGGTATCTCAAGGCATCAGCTAGGGTTTCACGATTAGAACTGAAAGAGAGAGGGGGAGGAGAGAGAAAGCGAGAGAGGAAGCGCTATGGCGATACTGCGATGGAAGATGGCAGAGGAGGTGTTGCGACAATGGTGCGACGGAGGACGACGGACTGACGGCGAGAGCTT
Source organism: Camellia japonica (assembly GCA_030407325.1). Classification (NCBI taxonomy): domain Eukaryota; kingdom Viridiplantae; phylum Streptophyta; class Magnoliopsida; order Ericales; family Theaceae; genus Camellia; species Camellia japonica. Next base: position 7,817 of record JAPPVO010006603.1, on the reverse strand, counting down.
CGTCGCGAGAGACAAAGGCAACCCTGTTGCTTTGGCGGGTGAGGCGATCCTTGAGTATGGTGACCATGGCGACCTTGTCGAAGGTGGAAATGCACTAGATATGGATCAGTGTGGGTTTAAGGTTAAGGTTTCGAGTGAGAGAAATCTGAGAATCGACATATGGATTAGGGTTTGATCATTGACGAAGAAAGAGAGAGAGAGAGAGAGAGAGAGAGAGAGAGGGAGAAAGAGAAGAGAGAAGAGAGAAAAGAAGACGTAAGGAATGGCAGTGATAGTGGTCAGTCAGCGGCACGGTGGCGACGAAGGTGGGGAGGAAGGAAAAAGAGAAAAAGATGAAGACAGGAAGGGTTTGGGCTCAAATAATCGTGGTTACAAAATATAAATACACAAGGTATTTTGGTTCATTTCGTCTAAGCATGTCCTTATGGACAAATTATTTTAAAGTGTGCATTTTTAACCAAACAAAATTTTAATTTGGACTGTTGAACAGAGTGCCCATCTTATTATAAAAATTCAAAAGTGGACCAAAGATGATAAGTTACAAGTTGTCTGGGATCTTCTTTTTTCTTTTTTTTTTGACTTTTTTTTTTTTTTAATTATGTCAATATTTTTTAGTTTTCGTGTTCGTCGTTTAGACAAATCTAAAAATTAAAAAAAAAATTCAAAATTTAAAAAAAAAAATTTGAAAATACCAAAATAAACTGAAAAGGCCCACTATTTTTGGGTTTTATTTTCTTAACTTTTATTTTTTAATTTTTCGGTTTGCCTCATATAATAAATTCCAGAAATCTAAAATTGTTTAAAGAAGAAAATATGCCAACAAAAAAACAAACCATAAACAGCTACTTAGAGCTTGTTTGGGATGCCTCATTGGGGATAAAAATAGTCATATAAGACAAAATATGCTATTTTAGTCAAATAGAATAAAATGTCACATCCAACTCATAATCATTTCATTTTTTTTTTCATAAAAGTCACAAAAGCCAAAAAAAAAAAAAAACCAAAAAAACCTATCCTAAACGAGATTTTTTAGCCACAAGCTAAAATAATCAAAAAATCAACTCACATCTCAAAACTAAACTTTGAAATTTTAAAATGCACACAAACAAAAATAAAAGAGGAAAGAAAAGAAGAGAGTTGATGCACAATACGATGGTATCTTTATTTGCTAACTGAGCTTGGGCATGAAACTCTTTCACAAGTGAAAGGGGATTTTAACAAGCAAACTTGCAATAACAAGTGTCGAGTAACTCGCAATGACCTTGAGCATGGCTTTCCTTTCTATCTTTGCATGCTTCATTGCACAGGTCCTCATCGCAATTTACTCCAATTGTTTTATAAAGTTCCTCTTCGCAAATTGCTAAATAATCATCTTTTTGTGCATAGCAGGTACACTATACAAGCAAATATAAAACACTAATAAAAAATCACCATGTCATAATTTTGTCTCAAATTTTACTTAGAAATAATATTATGATTTAGTTTCATTTTATACTCATACTCATATTATACCAATTCAATTTTAATAATGCTAAAAAAACACAAGACATACATGTAGGTTTTCATCACTTAATATAGGTTTTATCTAATATTATATCTAATTAGTATACTAATTAGTACACAAGTTAGTATTCCTAACATTATTGAATCCATACCATTATGGAACATTAATATATGTATATATCCATATTTGATTTTATGTTCATATAATTCCAAATGGAGGCATGTCTAGAACAAGAAATGAAATAATTTGGGGACCTTTTTATTGCTAGGTTGTTCTAATAATTAACAGTTAAGGCATAAGAATAGATTAAATGCTTATTCACGTCTATTTTGGAAACATATAAACTAATTTGGCATCTTACTTTTTTTAGTCAAAAAATTATTGAAAAAAAGTCAACTATACTTTTTGATAAAAATTTAAAAATTCACTACAAAAGTCAATTTTTAAAATGACTCATAATTTTGGCCAAAAAATAATTACAAAAAGGTCATTTTTTTTTTAATTTTTTGCACGTATTGTTATAAAAAACTAAAAAATTATGAAAAAAAAATCAATTTGCAAAACAGTTATCAGTGGGTGTTTAAGGTTTTTTTTTATTGGCTTATTTTTGTCTTTAATTAATTTTTTTTTTAATTTTTCAAAAAACTTTAGGCCTCTCAATACTACTCACGATGAAATGGAAAATTACAAAAAAATGGTGCAAACAAAATAAAAATAAGTAGAAAATAGTAGAAGTTTTAGCTTATTTTAGCTTTTTCAATTTTGTTTTAAATTTTTTCAAAAAAAAAAAATAGTTTTTAAATTCACCTAAACAAGAAACACCGAAAAAATAAAAAATAAAAATTGGACAATTTTTTTTTAAAAATCTCTAAAAACATAAAAACATTCAAAAAGTGAAGTGACTTTTTTCTTTATTCCCAAACAATCTTAGTCCAACGTCAATTGGCATTTTTAGGAAAAATTATCTCGTAGGTCCATCCTATATCCTACGTGGTATGTCCTTACAATTCTATTGGTTACATACTCATTATTTCCTATTTTTTCTTCTATGTATTACATAAAGTAACCAATAGAATTAGAAAGACACACAGTCTTAGTTGAAATTCCAGAAAGACATGATAATTCCTCCATTTTTAAAGATTTACTTACGAAGCTCTTGTTAGTGTTTCGGAATTGAATTTCAAATTATTAGGTTAAAGCTAATATTTTGAAAATCAATACTAGAAATGAAAGATGAATTGGACAATTTTGTTTGTTTTATGGGATCCACCACAGGTTTTACTTGAATAATTTAAACTGTTAATTTTGTAGGAAAACAAATCATACATGCCAAAAATTAGGTAAATCAAATTTTGGTAACCACTAAATCATATCTCATTTCTTTAAAAACAAATAAATGAGCTACCTTCAAAATTATATTGTTTGTTAATTATTTTTCAGATAAATATAATTTAATCAAGTGATTCTTAATATCTATTAATATGATTTTTTGGTCTGAATAATTTACTTAACAAATCTCAGAAGATGAATGATTTCAATTTTCAAAATGAGTTTCAAATAAGCTCACAATGAACCAAACTAGGCCATTTAGTTGGGTAGGATCCAATCGCTCATATATATAACATGAAAAAGATAATAAAGTGAATGACAAGAGGATCACCTGTAGAAATGAAAAGGAATAGAACAACAACCACTAACATGGAGAGATTCTTCATGTTTTGGGGTTTCTCTATAAAGCCTGCAAGTTGTATGAGTGCATCTATGAGTTTGCGTTCATCATAATTTATAGGTAAAAAAATTGCAAGAGTACAAGCACTTATTGCTTTTGGATTTATTTTCTGAAAAAATTATTTATAAATTCCATCATAAAGAATGGCGATCCGTTTAATTTAATTTTTTTTTTTTATAAATCAATTAGTCCCATTGATTCTAGAAAAATAAATTTAATATATTATTTAAAAATTGGATTTACAGTTATATCCAAATTTCTATTATGATTTTTTTTTTTGGTTGTGCTAGAAAGATAAGATAAATAATTTATGATAATCAAATTTGGGATGAATTTTTATATGAGAATTTTTTTTATTTGGAATAACTTAAAATTCCAAAAAGTCGACAACCAACACGTTAAAAGCCGCTCGAATCCCATATGAAAATGAATCATACTTTGTTTGGTTGGAACTTGAAATGTGAGATTCTTTAAATAAAGCAATACAAAAATGACTTGAAATATGAGATTTTTCAAACATTCTAAAAAGATGTGAGATTCTTCAAATATTTCAAAATGAGTATAAAAACTCCTTAGTAAGTTTTGAACAAATATATAATTTTAAACTGTAACACTTGAATGTACCACTCATATATAACACTTCAATGTAACACACCAAAAAAAATTCCGTAATATACTTTTCTCAAATGTAACACTACAATGTAACATTTAAAAAAAAAAAACTCCTTTGTATATTTTTTCTAAAAGCAACACTGCAAAACAAATTCCTTAGTTTAACACTCTAATGTAATAGATAAAAAAACTCCTTAGTGTGTATGAGATTTTTCAAACTATTTCAAAAGAATGTGAGTTTTTTCAAACCATTCCAAAAGTAGTACAACAGTTATTTAGTAAGTTTTGGACAAATTTATAATTTCAAATTGTGAGTATTATGTTTGGAAAAAGTACACTAAGAAATTTTTTAGTGTTTTTGTGTGTTATATTGAAGTATTACGTTTAGAATTACATTGATTAGAGTGTTATGTTTGGAAAAAGTACACTAAAATTTTTTTTTGTATGTTACATTAGAATATTATGTTTAGATAAAATAATAGCATTTTACATTTTTATTTTTAGCGTTACATTGTTACGTTTCAAAAAAATATACTAAGAAGTTTTTTAGTGTGTTACATTGGAGCGTTACATTAGAGTATTACGTTCTTGTTCGTAATGTGAGACTTGTTTCAGAATGAGAAAAAATCCAAAACCACTATAATGCGGATTGCCCAAATGTATAATTTCACATATAAAGAAGTCTACTTTTATCCCTCAAAAATTAAACTCAAACGTGTAAGTGACTACATTTTTGTGTAATTTCCCCTTTAATAGAAGTTTTGGATTCGTAAGAAAAAATGAAGACTAAACAATTCACAAGATCACATTTTGATTTTATAAAATAAGTCTATAAAATGGATTTATATATCATTTTTATTATATCATTTTTATATAAAAATGATATATAAATCCATTTTATAGACTTATTTTATAAAAATGTAAATGATATGATTTGTAAATGATTAGAGAAAATATGAGAAAGAGATTTCGTTTAGATATTTTAATATAAAGTCATATCATTGAATAAGAAAGTGACTCTAATTTTTGAACTTAAATAACACTGCTCTTTATTAAAGGGAATTTGGTCAAAACTCGCTTATAATAAAATTTCATATATTATGGATAGGCATAAAAAAAAATTCTTGAAAAATTCAGCACATATCATTATTACTAAAATATTCTTATTAATTAATTTAATATTTGGCTAATGCGAACAAGTGTCCCTAGGGCACTTGATAAGGTGTATTTAATATTATATTAATTAGGATTGGGTATAGGGTTATCCAAACCGCATAACTCGCCCAACCCGACTTGATCTGTATACAAATGGGCGGTTTCGCAGACATAATGCGGACGAATGCAGTTTGAAATATGGCATTATTGCGGATTGTAGGCGGGTTGTGGGTTTTATCCGCACCTGCAAAACCCGCCCGCACTTAGACTTTTTTTTATTTTTATTTTTTACATTTTTTTATATAAAAAAAACCTGAACCGTTGATTTCATTCATCCTATCCTAGATTTTTTGCCCAACAAACCAAACCCTAATCATAGATGTGATTTAGGATGGAATTTGCGAGTTTGCAAATGTTTTTATTTTATTTAATGGTTTGAATTGGATAAAATTTGATAACAATTTCTTGTTGTTTTGTTATTGCATTTTGGATGAATGTAAAAATTAATGAAGAATTCCTTTTAAGTAAGTTTAGGATTTTGAATGATTTCACTTTAATTGTATTGTTGGGTTGTGAATGATTTTGATGATTTAGTTTAAGATTTTGAAAGATGTGCTTGTGTCAGTTTATGATTTTATTTGAAAGTTTAGGATTTTGAATGATTTGCTTGTCTTAGAAATTGATTTTGTTGTGTTTTTAATTTTATAAGTTTTAATTCATTAATTATTAATGTTAAGCATTTTAGAAAATGGGGGAAAAAGGCCTAAAATAAATTTACAAAACAGGAAAAAAAAAGCCTAAAAATAATTCTTTTTTTTAAAAAAAAGTCCAATTCATAAACCGCCTGCACACCTGTGAACCCTATCCGCGCAAACCGCAACTCGCATTGCGATCGGTTACGGGTTCAATTTTTTCCAAATTACACAACCGTCCAAAACCGAACGCGAGCACCCCTAGTATTAATTTATTTTGAATTTTAATTTATTAATTTGTATTTAATGTTGTATTATATTGTCTTGAGTTTAATAACTTTTTACAAAAATGCTAGAAATTTTAAAAATTCTATCAAAAATTTTATCAAATGTCTGACATGAGTGTGGGACTCATATGGGACCCACATTGTGTGTGTCTTACACCCATGTGAGACATTTGATAAAATTTTTAAGGTCTCTAATATTACTCAACTTTTTATTTTTAAGCATTGGTTAAGACTGCATTAAATGAGTATTAACTCTCTCCATTATTATAGAAGATAGGAAAAATAATAAATGTATAAGTTGGAGGGAAAAAAAATGAGTTCAAACCCAAATCCATTGACATCGGCCCAACAAAAAGGGAGAGCCCAAAGTAATTTCTTAAGCCACGAAAGAAAGTTGGCAACAGGTTGGTCCAATCCCAGGCGGTGAAGGGCAATTAAAAGCAAAGATATTCTTCTAGAAGGGCAATTAAAAATATGTCAATATTTTTTAGTTTTCGTGTCTGTCTTGTGTAGACAAATCTAAAAAATAAAATTTTTTTCAAAATTTTCAAAAAAAATTAAAAATGCCAAAATAAACTAAAAAAAGCCCACTATTTTCGGATTTTATTTTCTTGACTTTCATTTTTTAATTTTTCGGTTTGCCTCGTATAATAAATTCCATAAATCTAAAATTGTTTAAAGAAGAAAATCGGCCAACAAAATAAACAAACTTAAACACCTACTTAATGAACTCTGAAATTTCGAAATGCACACAAACAAAACACAACACAAACAAAAATAAAAGCAGAAATTAAAGAAGAGACGTGATACATAATAGTATCTTTATTTGCTAACTGAGCTTGGGCATGAAACTCTTTCACAAGTGAAAGGGGATTTTAACAAGCAAACTTGCAATAACAAGTGTCGAGTAACTCGCAATGACCATGAGCATTCCCGTTCTTTGCCTGTTTGCATGCTTCATCGCACAGATCATCATCGCAATATCCTCCAATTGCTGTATAAAGCTGCTCTTCGCATATTGCTAAATAATCTTCATGTTGTGCATAGCAGGTATACCCTATACAAGCAAATATAAAACACTAATCAAAATGTCACAGTGTCATAAATTTTGTATCAAATTTTATTTAGAAATAATATTTTATGATTTACTTTCATTTTATACTTATACTGATAGCATACCAGCTCAATTTCAGTAACGCTAGAAAGACACAAGACATACATATATGTTTCATCACTTAATATGGATTTCACCTAATGTTATATCTAATTAGTACATTAATTGATACACAAGTTAGTATTACTAATGTTATTGATTCAATTTATATCAGACAAATACTTTACTCAAAAAAATCTAAATAAATAAGGTTGAGTCCGTACCATTATGGAACATTAATATATATGTATATAACTATATATCCATATTTGATTTTATGCTCACATGATTCCAATGGAGGCATGTCTAGAAGAAGAAATGAAATAATTTGGGGACCTTTTTATTGCTAGGTTCTACTAATAATTAACAGTTAAGGCATAAGAATAGATTAAATGCTTGTTGACGTCTATTTTGGAAACATATAAACTTATTTTGGCATCTTACTATTTTAGTCAAAAAAAATTATTATAAAAAAATTTAAACTATTCTTTTTATTTATACAATAATTGTTTTACCAATTAGTGTATTAACGAATAATACGACACAATTTTATTGGTTTTAAGTCTTTATAGTTTGTATAATAGGTGTAATTCATAATTTTGAAATTGCATTGCTATACTTGTGTTGGTACATTAATTGATATAATAATTATTGTGGGTAGCACCATTGATTTTTGGAAGATTTA